>JAFVLL020024431.1:0-86853 GCA_021397915.2 Tor tambroides | reverse complement strand
CAAGCTGCATAAACTACATAACAGGCATTTATGTAATGCATCTAATTTGTGCATTAATGTCTGTTATGTTAAATAAAGTTTACTAAATACAGCAACTCAAGTACTTGTGCATGCCGTTGTTGTTGTCTCGTCTCCCCTCAGACGCGCTGCAATGGCGATCCTGCGCGCAATTCTCATAACACCCACAAGATGGCGGCATTTATCGGTGAATCCGATATTACAAAACCGATATCCGATTATGGTAAAATGCTTAAATATTGGGAAAAATATCGGTAAATCGATATATCGGTCGATCTCTAGTAAGAAATGCTTTGTTTTAGAGGATACTCTGATTTTGTTATTATAACATGACTATTTAGTTTAGTCTATTATATATACAATATAATATTAGATAATTTAATATTTATCTATGTATGCAATGTTATTAGTTATTGTAATATTTTAATAAAATGCATTTATTTTATGAAAAAAATATTTTTAATATCTATTTAATAAATCTTGAAATAAATAAATAAATGCATACATAAATATTATTTATATGAATCTTTAAATAAATAAATTATTAATAATAATAATAATAATAATTGCCTAGAAGCAAATGCTTGTAAAATTAGGCTTATGTGTTTAAATAAGAAATTACATGATTTAAGCTAATTATAATTGTAAATAAATAATTATATGATTAATTATAAAACTGAAAGACTGAATAATAAATTAATGACTGAATTTTGTATAATTATGGAAGGCAATTTCCAACACAGATTTTTTTTATTTTTTTTTTATTTTAAAAAAAATATATATATTTATTATTTATTAATTAAAAAGGTTTCGAATTGTCACAATTCTGACTTTCTTCTCTCAATTCTAAGAAAAAAAGAGTCAAAATTGCAAGATATAAACACAATTTCTATATTCTTCTCACAAATCCAAGTGTCTTTTTTTCTAAGAATTGTAAGTTATAAACTTTCAATTGTGAGTTAACTTCTCAAAATTGCAAGATAAAGCTAATTATGAAATAAAAAGTCACTAATACCTTTTTTATTTTTTTATTTTTTGTGACAGAAACATGCTTCCATATTATAAATCTGTTCTTCGCTGATGTACGTGACGTGATTGAAATCAAAGGCATACAAATCACCTACTAAAGAAAAGAGCTCACATTTTATCTTGGAAAACTGACTGTCACCAAGTTTATCTGATGACTTAAAAAAAAATCCACATCAGGTAGCAATGCATGTGGACTATTCCTGGCATTAATTCACCAAGGTGAAAATATGAAGAAAAATTCAAATGTATTTGGTTTGCACTGTGTCAGACATCACAGTGCAAACCAAACACTGAATTGTGCTGCAGTGTGTCATGCAAGCAAATGGATTCGCTGTCCTGTGG
Source organism: Tor tambroides (assembly GCA_021397915.2). Taxonomy (NCBI): domain Eukaryota; kingdom Metazoa; phylum Chordata; class Actinopteri; order Cypriniformes; family Cyprinidae; genus Tor; species Tor tambroides. Next base: position 85,464 of record JAFVLL020024431.1, on the reverse strand, counting down.
CTCGTGTTGAGCCATTCAATCGGGAAGCGCAGATCCACTCGCACACACAGCAGTGGAACAGGTCTGCTTTTTCCTCTCAAACAACACTTTATGAATGTTTTTACTCTATACTATATTATTAATAAAGGGCCTGTTGAGATGCTATTAAAATGGCCTTTCATGTCAAAAGCCTGCTCTGCAAAACTCTTGACTGCGCTGCAGATTGTGCTGGAGTTGATGCAGGAGTCCGTCTCTAGGGAAGCCCAGAAGACAACAGCTCTTCATGAGAAAAACTAAAAGGCAAGAATCAGTCAACGGATCTAACCCGCTGTGACAGACAAACACACACAGACCAAACCAAAAAAACATGTAAGAAAGACCTTCACAATCTGAGGCCCCCTTACCGAAAAATCGACTGGTTCTTGTTGAGAAAATGACCTGACATCTAATTCAAGAGATTATTTCCCCCAGGATCCAGCTAAAGACAGAAGCTCCACTTTCTGGTCAATGGCTGACAAAAGAAGCCCTGGCCGCAGATGACGCCGACCTTGAGGAGGGCCCTAGGAAATATGTGATTTTCCCCCCAAATTCCGTTTTAACATTTTATTTTTTCTCAATTTCATTTTTCTGGAGTCTGTTTTAATAGTTAAATGTAAGTTTATTAATCAAAAAGCATGTCTAATTGATTGAAATCATGAAACTTAAGTTAAAAGCAATTTATTAAAAGTTTAAAATTCTCATTTTAGGGCCCTATGAAATGTTTTGTTGTTTCTCAATTTCTGTTTTATTTATTATTATTTTTTTTTATTTTTTTTTTTTAAATTCTGTGTTTTCCATTTTAATTTTGTTTTCTGGATTTTATTTTAATGGTTTAATTAATTTTTAATAATCATTTTTAATTAATTAATTAATTAATTACTTTATTTATTTTATGTATTTATCTGTTTAATTCCTTTTTTTTTTTGCAATAATAGTATTTAATTACAAACAAACCATTTAATTTTTCATCACCAACAAAGTACTGCACAGCAGAGGTTTACTGTTAAAATTAAAACACGGAAGAAAATCTGTGTGATTATTTCTTAAAAAATAAAGTTTTAATAATTTTATAGTAGTATCAAGATGTACCTTCCACGGTACAATAGTAATATATTTCTGTCACAATTTCTTCAAGTTTAACCAAACTTTTATTTTGACGGGTTGCCGTGCAGAGTTTTGTTGGTGTGTGTATATGATATGATGGTAGTTTTTCTCAAAAGAAATGTTTGTGGAGTGACACTCATGCTCGTGAAAGGCTCAGTTGCTCATTAAGTTAATCTCAGAGCAGTTCTGGAGATGTGGTTCAGAACACGCAGGATTCATATTTATATATCTTTAGTAACACTTTCTATGAAGTCTTATTTATAATACATTATATTCCTAAGGCATTATAATGAATGCATAATACATTATAAAAAAACCTTATAGTATGTTATATCATCTTATAAATAATCATAACAACGATTATAATACATTATAATGCTTACGCATTTGTGCTTATAACTTTTAAGATTATGATTATTTATAACACGCAATGAACACCATATTAAAATCTACTTTTAAATTTGTAATGGACTATATATCTTGACATTGTTTATTTAAGATCTGCATAGTATCTTACTACAGTACATCTTGTAAGTGCTTAGGTGTGGAGTGTTATTTGAGTGTTCCCTGTGAGGCTAATATTAATTTTGACGTGAGCTAGTTAATAATTTCAATTGAAAAAAAATGCAATGTTTATATGTTAGGTTTCGTTTTATTTTGATGGTCCCCTTAGTCTATTGACTAGAAGCAACTTTGCAACTACATGTCAGCTAACTCTCATTAGAGTATTAGTAGGCTTAGGGTAGGTCGAATGTTGATGTACTTGCAAAGTTACTTATAGTCAGTTTGTCTGTTGGGGAACCATCAAAATAAAGTGTTAGCAGATATTTATCAGACATACTAATACTCTAATGACGGCTAGTTGACATGTAATTGCAGAGTTACTTATCAACAGCTGTCTAATCAAACTGATATTACAATAAAAATAGTTCAAAGCAAATGTGTCATATTACACACTGATCTGATATCTGATCTTATGGCTGTTTAAGAAAAAAAATATTATTATTACTATACTTATAAGTGGTCTTTGAAGTAGCATAAGAAAGATGGCAAGATATGAGACTTATAATACATTATAACTATGAGAAATATAATCCATTGTAACTTAAGTGGATGCAACATGTTCAATGTGTTCTAAATCATCATCATGCTCTTAAAAGCTATAACCACAAATAAGTAAATATTATAATATATTAAAACTATTCTTATGAATATTCATAAGATGATATAACATATTATAAGGTTTTTTTATAATGCATTATGCATTCATTATAATGTCTTAAGAATATTTGCATAATGTATTATAAATATGGGCTTCATAGAAAGTGTTACCTAGTCTTTTTGCAGTTTAATATTCACAGACACTCCATATCGCAATTCGATTTACGTCTACTGGCCTACTTTTGATTTATTAATTTAAAATTTGCCAAATTCCGTTACATTCCGCATTATACAGTCAATTCCATTTTTATGATTGGATTCCGTGATTCCATCCCATTTTCCGTGACGCCCTAAGGGACGCCCAAGGAAGTTTCATTGCAAACGTTCAGAAAAGACAGATCAAAACAACCACATATTTTTTCCAAGACCAAAGATCCCACCACTGTGTCCAAAAAAAAAAAAAAAACATACTACGCAGGAGCAGTTGGAACAACGCAGAATCCCAAAAATCCCGCTGAGGCTCTCGAGAAAATACATAAGCCCCCCGGTGTTCACCGTACTATCAGACTTCAGCACAGACTCCGGCTACGCTTGTTTGTTCATCTTAAACTGGCACTTACACTGTCAAACAGCTAAAGCCCTCTATTTGAAGTTGTGTTACAGAGAAGCCGGCTACGTTTACATGCAGAGCAATATTAAGACTGCTGGCCTGTTCTAACCAAGCTGTTTGTCTATTACTGTTCCAGCCATTTCATTCCATTCACATTTGCATTTACATGGAAAAGACAACATCCTGCACCATTACTGACACCAAAGATGCTCTGTCAAACACTTCGACTGCAGTGTGTGCCATAAAATGCCAGAAAAACTAGAGTAGAAAGTCGAGATGGTCATATAGTCATGAAGGAGACTGATATGTTAAAGGTGATGCATTACAAAGGATTGGTCAAAATAATTCACAATAAGATCAATAAAATGCATTTCGAAAATGGGATGAATTTTCATTTCATGCGGACTTTAAAATGTGTTTGCATGCTGATAGTCTGCTGTACTAATAGTCAACACGGCAAAACACTCACCGAGATCTTTGTCTCTTAATTCATTTCTTTTAAAGCACCATGCACTGCCATGGCCATCAAAACAGTGCTTGTGTACAAAATCACCTCGTTTAAATTGAAAGACACTGACAGACATCAAATCTCCCGCTGTGATCAATGTTCCCTTTATTATGCACAATCCACAGGTTTATTTGTGAGGTGTTTCTGAGAGATTTTTGTTTATGACTTGCTGTTTATTACTCGCTCCCGGGCGTCTGTCGAAACACAGCAGTCAGATGAATGCCTCAATAAATAGTTGCAGCACAAAAGGTCTCAACTAACAGTAGGATGTTGTGAACTAGATGTTTCTTACAATATTTCTGATCTAATTATGAACTTTTGAACAAGGGAGTGAAGAGCACTTTGTGAATCCAAGAGCTCAAGTTACACTGAAGCGTATCATGCTGGTATTTATTGGAGTCTTTGACGTTGATAGATTTGTGCAATAAAAGGTTATAGTTGTTTTATCTCTTTATGTGTTGAACATAATATTAGGTACCTTATTAAATGTACCCATATATGTTTAAAAGGATTTACTTTGAAGAATGCTGGTAAACAAACAGTTGATGGTAGCCATTGACTTCCATAGTATGGAAAAAAACGATGGAAGTCAATGGCTACCAGCAACTGTTTGCAACAGCAATTCTTCAAAATATCTTCTTTTTGCGTTCAGCAGAAGGAAGAAACTCATACAGCTCGAGGGTCAGTAAATGATAACTGAATTTTCATTTTTGGGTGAACTTTCCCTTTAAACACAAAATTCATGCAGTGAGACCAACCCAATCTCATGAAAAAACCCACTCTAAACCTAACCATCAGCAGAGTGTAAGCAGATCATACAAAAACATACAAATGAAATCGCCACCAACAGACCTTTTTTATATTTCTAGGGATCTCAGAGTAGAAGTTGGCATAAGCTTCGGTAAGTGATGAACAAATATATTTTTTACGTTCTCATTTGCTCTAATAGCAAAAGAAAAGAAAAAAACAATATAATTTTTAAGACTTTCCAAAAGAGGAAAAAATATTGAGAGATTGATTACCAGTGTTGGGGAAAGTTACTTTTTAAAGTAATGCATTACAATATTGAGTTACTCCCTAAAAAGTAACTAATTATGTTACTTAGTTACTTTTTATGGAAAGTAATGCTTTGTGTTACTTTTGCATTGCTTTTTAAATCTGGGCTAGGCTTGCTTGTTTGTTTGTTTTTAATATAAAATAATTCTATTTTTGGCTAATTCAAAAGCCCTTTCACACAAAAAGTGAAATGAATACGCCTCAGGCCGGAGGAAATGTAAATTCACGTCTGTACAGTAGAGTTCGCAGCTAAAACAAACCTTTCAATGGGACGGAGTAGAAAGTTCAACACTCTTCAGCAATAAAGAAACACAAATGTTATGCTTATCTAAAGTTCTAAAGTCATTTTTGCTGATTAGTATGGTTGAATTGGATCATCGAAGGTCAGCAGCAAAGACACTGGTTAATAAAATGGGATTAAATACATACAAGGATATTTGCATTATTTAACTTATTTAATTATTGCAGGTTTGCCTCATATTCTGAGTTTGCTTTTCAGGAAAACTGAATCTGATTTTGTCCAATTTAGTGCTAAACTACAGTAACATCATGTTCACACAGCGCACACAACGCCTCTGCACTTACTCCAGATTTCTCTCAATGTGAAGACAGAGAGCTGTCAGTCAATAAATGGGAAACAAAGTAACTGTTACTTATTTGAATAAGTTACTCAGATATTTTCTTGTAAGTTAAAAAGTAATGCGTTACTTTACTAGTTACTTGAAAAAAGTAATCTGATTACGTAACTCCCAGTACTTGTAAAGCTTTGCTAGATTTATGATCTTAATTATGGTGGAAATGCATCATCACAGTCAGTGAAAAAGTTACGATTTGCCACGAGAGGGTCTTGGTGGGGCTCTAAAAACACACGATGCAGTTGCCAAATACATCTAAGTACTAATAAAAAGTCAATTATGGTTTGTGCTTACTGCTCTTTCATGTCAAAGTATATTTACACGTCAATTTTGTCTTCTGGAAATTGTTTAAACGGGCCGAGTTATGCAAACGCAGCCATCATATATGTCCGCCAGGAGACCTCTCTATCTGTCAATCTCTCTATGCCAGGATACCTGTCAACAATCACTCAACTAATGAGCCTCTGTTTGGCCCTCAGAGGACACCGTAGTCATCTAACCCCGGAGCCATCTCCTGAATTTCTTAACAGGACTGATGGGGAAAGTGATCTAACCTTTTATTTCAAGCAAATATCCCTCTACACACAGTGTTTCAGGCTGCGGGCTAATTTCCATTCCACTGCTCAGCGACCATTTTAAATGACCTGCCACTAAGATTAATCCTAACCAGGGAACCTTATAGCTCTCAACTGTGCCTCCATCTGACTCCTTATATTATGTACTGTTTGGAGCTATTACGGTTTAATATTGTAGGCAGATGATAATGTGAAGAATTGAACAATGTCAGCATGAAAGGTCAAAACCATCAAACTGACTGACGTTAGATGAATGGCAGAGAGGCCGCTTAACTGCGGGGTCTAGAGCATCTATAATTAAACATAAGAACCGTTTTAGAGGGTTGAATATAAGAGCAGAATCGAGGTGGCAGTGTAGGTAGCCCACGTTACAACCCATTCTGACTTTTAACACCCCTGTCTGCCAGAGCGAATGATACGCTGGCACTCTTAAATCTGAAAGATTTAACACTGCTGCTTAAACACTGAAAATGTGTTCGGCCTGAAAGAGAAGAGGAATTATGAAAGCGAATGACTCACTTGGATCAAAGTCCGATAAATGCGCAATCAATCGGCTATCAGCCCATCACAGAAAATGAAGAGCGTCTGACAACCAATGCGCTCCATCGATTATTGTGAGATGAGATACATAATGCTGTATGGATAATGCTAAATGGTTGAAGTTCAATTGTAAATGCTCAATAAATTAGTAGAGCTGTGTAATATTTTCTTTGAGCAGTGAGTGATATGTCTGTAATGGCTTATTACGTTGTGCAACCAGTAAAAATTGTTATCCACTCCATGAAAAATATGACAGGGGACATTAGTATTGATTCTGATGATACTGGCTTTTTGTCATTTTAACATAGATCTATATTATATGGATATGGATAACTCACAAAGCCATCAATAGATTTTTACAGTTTCTGCAGGCAGTGTGAGTAAGTCAAAGTTGGTGAGTAAGTCAGGATTTTTTTTTTTTTTTTTTTTTTTTTTTGGTAATTCTCATTACTTGGAAAAGTAATAGCATGCTTCTCCTCAACAAGCTACACAATGTGAGGTATCATTCATATCTGCACCACACGTGCCAGTTTAATAAGGGTCAAGGGTTTGCTCTAAGTCTACTTTTAACTAATTACTCATTTTCAGAGATATCACACTTCAGGGCCATCAATGGATTCACCAGAGAAAATGAGCCATTAATATTCAGTGTAATTTCCTGAAGTTTCAACTTGGAACAGCTTCTTCACAACCAATGACAGTTAACTCATAAATGTATTTCATATGCAATATTGTTACAAACTAAAAATAAATAAATAAATAAATAAATAACAACTCTAGAAAAGCCTACGCTGTGCAAGTTCTGTGCCGTTTGCAGCATTATTCTGTCACATTAAATGGTCTACACATTTGTCATGTAGATAAAATCAATAATAAAATGATAAAATCAATGCATACCATGCTCTGCCATCACTACCAATGCAATTTTGCTATTATACAACAGCTGTATCACCATATCCCTTTAGACTTAACACATTAACACTGCAACCAGCCGGAGATTCAATTCAGATTTCTCAAGTCCAGCTGCTCTGAATTCTAATCAGCAATGACATGTTGAGGCATAGTTTAGTTATGTCAAATAAGTAATATCAAAACTACTATGGCATGTAAGGTTGTTAAGTGATGGTATACTGTTTTGCAAGCCACAAATCAATATGTTTTCAAGTACAGTACTACACCACTTCTGATAAGAAAATGCATATGACTTGTGTTTAACAGCTGCATTCATTGTAGAAAACTACATTACCCATGTTTCTCTACAAAAAAAAAAAAAAAAAAAAAAACTAATCAGAGAGTCACAGCAAGCAAATCTGCCAAAAGATTACCAGAGGAACTTAATGGGAGTGGATGTTGCAGGGAATATCCACTCCCATGTCTCCCTACACAGTTCAAATAATAATAATAATATTAATAATAATAAATAAATACTTTTAAAAATGTTCATTCAGGTTGGAAGCATGCTTGTGACCACATAAACACAGACTTAAATGAGATTAATAAGTCCTAAATGACCAGAAAGAGTTGGAAGAAAACCAGATGTCTGTCAGACCCACGTCATGAGCATCAGTTTTAAAGAGACAGTACTGCTTTTAAAGGTAAACCTGCTGCAGTCTCTCTCCCTGATGTAAATCAAAGAACAAAAGTTTAAATTGTTATCAATACTGGTCTTGCCCACTTTTTAAAACAAAGTCACGGCACTGTTCCTTCTGCCGTGGATTCGAATCTCAAGTCAACAGATGCACTTAAGCCTCTGTTATTAATTTGAAAACATCACTTTAGAAATAGTAACAAGGGAATGTTGAGTTGTTTCACTGAAAGATCACTGTATTATGTAGAGAAAAATAGGATAATATGAGAGACATGGAGTGAGCAAGTGTGATTACCTGCATCTGATACAGCATTCATTCTTCAGCTCGATCTCATATTCACAATAAAACATCAGTTTGAATGTCCACTGAGGAAAGCGATATCTTTGTCGTACTATCCTTTCATCTGTTAAGGGTGATTTCCAATGACGGCGCTGCTCAGTGCATTTGTTAACTGCGTCTTACAAGGTGTTGATGAATGTAAAATAACTTCCTTGTTACAACCTTGTTTCTATCTCTTTCAATATAAAAGTCTTTACTGCTGACTAACTCATAAAAACAGCCTCGTCACCATCCAGTGGCAGAATAATGTAACTAAAATCAGCATCACTAACACACACACAAACACTGTTTATTAATACCAAATACTATCATTAATTAAACACTACTATTATATAAAATATTTATTATTTAATGAATAATAATATGTAATAAACAACAGTAGACATTATAAACGTTTCTATTCAATTCAGTCAAGAATACAGAATTTATATTTAAAAATATAAAGTTGTGCCTTCAGCCACAACTATTTGCTCTGGAACAAATAACAGATTAATGAGATCAAAGACTGCCCGTTAGATTTACCTAAAACGAATTATAGCTCATGTTTAACCACATCAGAGCCAGCAGCAAATCTTTATTAACAAACCGCATATTTGAAGGCTAAACAACTATACATTTGCGTAAAAAAAAACTCCAACCAACACACTACAACTACAACTACAACCAACATTCCATGACACAACAACGTTATTATATACTATGACACTCACTGTGAGAAATCTGCAAGCAAAGAGATGGAGACAGTGAAAGACCTCTCAGCCAATCAGATTTGAGGACCAGAATAAAACTGTAGATAGATTCTTTCTGTTCCTTTCTTGATTCACCTCAAAGCTGGTTGTTTTGTTTCATGGCCTTTAATGCTTAAAAAAAAAAGACTTATAAAATCCTTTTTCCTTACAGGAAAATCAGTGAAAAAATACTTCCAGAGGCAAGACAGCTAAAAAAAAAAAAAAGCCAGGCACTAATGCATGCGATAGCACATTGATTGGATATTTCTCTAGGATACATAAGCTTCTACAAGAAAAAAAATGACCATTTGACACTGACATTTGACAGCGACCATGACTCAGTTTCTGTCATCATAATTTGAGCATTTCACAGTAACTACTGTGAAAAATCTGAAATAAGTATGACTTATGCATGTCTAAATGGCACTTTTTCATTAATTACGGCTTTCATAAAAGTTTATGCAAGCTACTTTATTAAGAATCATATTTCTCTGAGTGCAGATTATGCGTGTGGCATCAGACAGTGAGAGAGACAGACTGTTGAACATAACAGTGAGAAACACTGAGTCGGCTGCTGGAGAGAGGCTGATCTTCAAGCTGTCGGCTACAATTCTACAGTTTGATTATGGCTTTGAACTGCATATTTCAGCTGAAGCCTGAGCTATGAAGTATAATGCTCTGAAAACCTGAGTCATAAATGACCAATTGTAGTGTAAGTCCATGTCAGTACTGATAATGATATTATTCTTGTAACAACAAGGTCAGAATTAGCATATGTCAGTCATGGCTTGAGCTAATGGACATTGATAGAGTTCGTAATTTACAAGCTCTCAGAGCATGAATCGATCTTTACCTTGGCTAATCGCTGACAAACTGCCTGCTTTTCAGTCCCCTTGAGTGACAGTGGAATTACCTGCAGAACTGGAGCTGAGCCCTATATTCACAGGTTCACAGAATGTACATGTGGGGCTTGAAAAAGGGCTTGATTGATGGTCATAATGGAGGGAATCAGATATGGACTTCGCTCAAGCTCATATAACTATGGAAAATAATGTGGAAAATAAAAAAAGGAGTTTGGAGAAATGTTGGAAGAACAGAGCACGTTAAACAGTTGCATGTTAAAAGTTCCATATAGCTTAAAATTCATAGTGATGAGCAGTTCAATCACGTTACATAAACAGCATGTTTTTTCCTGATATGATGTGATTCAGAGCTGGCTGGTTTGGTTCAAGGTTTAACATTCTTTACTGAGGAATTATCTATATCAGTGAAAATAAATAGGAAAACTACATTCAGAGCCAAGGCATAAAAAACAGGTGCATCACTGTAGGGGAGCTATATTGTTGAATTGAGTAAGGTAAGGATGATTTTAACACACATTTTCTAATGTTTCTTAGGAACGCAAGAGACCAATCTTTTTACTGCTTGTTGTTTCAGGTAATTCAACAACAGCTGGGTGTTTTTTGCTGTTCTAGAGATTCACTTTGTTCTGTTTACAGAGGAATATTGAATAATTGATTGCCTTAAGAGACAAACCAAAAGGTAAATATATAAAATAAAATAAAACATATAAACTCTTAAATCAGTAACTATCAATCAGCAAATGATCAGCAACCAGGCTTACAGCTTTGGGTTCAGTCAGACAAAGCCCTGATTTTTGAGATGATTGAAGTTTTCACACTGCCATATTAATGCACAATATGTTTCAAAATTAAAGATTAAAAGCATGTTTCGCTGTGATTATGCTTCTTTTATATTTCTTTGTTTCTTGGTTTCATTTGTGAATTCATTTTTCTGAGCTTTCATCTGTGAATCCATTTTGAAAACATGCAAATGCTCTTGATATAATGCATGCATACATCCTCTGATTCATACACAACACACACACACAAAAGACAGTCTACCTGAAAATCTAATTATATTAGCAGCAACACAGAGACATCCTGCACAAATCCAATCTGCTAAAATGCACAGGCTTTTCAATCAACTGAGGCTACAAATTTCAGGTCAGTGACACATTGTCATCCTTTACAAAGAATTTACATGGATTATATATATATATATATATATATATATATATATATATATATATATATATATATGTTCCCACTTCACACAAGTAATTACATTCAAAAAGTGCAATGAGCTCATTACAGGTCGCAAGTGTGGCACCACTTTATATTTAAGGCAGCAGTTAAAAGTTTAGTGGGTTAAAATTTATATAGCCCTTTTATCAATGATTTTACCAAAAGTAATTGACTGTTAGAACAAATGTCAATGAAAGCAGTAACCTTTCACACCTGAGCAAACACCTCATTAGCTGACTAATAACGCAAAATATATGGATTCATAAATTCAAATAAGAAGAAGGTTATCGTGCTCACAACTCTTTAGTTCGATCCGTTCTTATTAATCAAGACAAAAGTCGGTTCTGAACGCTAGCGCACACAGCCAATAATGAAAGAAACTCTCAGCATTGTATCAGCTTTGTGTTTTGCGGAACTTTGATGTCAGTAAGCGGAGAAGATGAAACGCGCATGCAGCACATCACCTACCGGCGAAGCTGAGGTGAAGCAGGTAGAGTCCCATAAGATCCATTTCTGCGCGTTTCTGAAGAGAACTGGCTCGAAATGACGCGAAACTGGCTCTGTTATATTCTGAGGTTACCGACAGAAAAAAGCCGTCATGCACATATCAGTTCAGCGTGTTAAAGACTCTTAAAATGGTCAAAAACGAGATGAACGTCCGCTGAACACGCAGAGCAGCCGCGCGCGCCGCACCGCCAAGTGCCAAACTGTCAATCAGGACGTCAGAGAAAGCTTGAAATGAAATTAAAGCACTAATGAAAGTTCTCCATCTGCTCCATTATCTCGTATTGACGTTTGTTCCCTCCGAGGGCAAGAATACGAGTGAATGAAGAGTCAGATTTCATTGAGTGAAGATCAAACTCTGAGCAGAGCGAGAGAGAGAGAGGTTTGAGCTGAGCTGTGTCGCAAAACCTAGTAAGCTGCCTACATAGGTTGTATCATATGAGTGTCCATATTACACGTGCGCCTCAAAATGCTGTCTAGCTAGGCAGTTCAGTATGTTTTGAGACACAGCCGTAGGGTCAGAGAAGCTATCAGACTGTCTGCTACAAACCCTGCACTTTGATTCTGGCTTTGAACTGTGGATTTCAGAAGCCGGTGCCGAAATATTAGCTGAAAAGCTCTTCAAAGTTGTTCTTTTTTATCTCCTTGCCTTCTAGTACAGAATGAGTCCCACAGACTTGCTGAAAGGACAGTCACTATTGTGATGGAAGGAAATGTTGCACCATTTACTGTTGACTTTTAAAGGAACCAAGTTAAGGGAATGGTTCACTTAAAATGAATATTTGCTGAAAATTGACTCACCCCATAGATGAGTTTGTTTCTTCATCAAATTTGGAGAAATGTGTCTCTGCATCAGTGTCTCAGCAATGGATGCTCTGCAGTGAATGGGTGCTGTCAGAATGAGAGTCCAAACAGCTGATAAAAACATCACAATAATTCACACCACTCCAGTCCATCAGTTAATGTTTTGTGAAGCCAAAAGCTGCATGTTTGTAAGAAACAAATCCATCATTAAGACATTTTTAACTTTAAACCATTGATTTAAGCTAAAAATAAGTCCATAATCCATAATAACACTTACTCCAGTGAAAAAGTTGAGGAGAGAAATGCACAGATCAAGCACCGTTAAAAAGCCAAAAAGTCCAAAACAGCTCTAAACAAATATGTGGGTGGATTTTGATGTGGAGATTTTTACACTGGGGAAAGCAATATTATGTATTATGGGCTCATATTTTAGCCATTAGCGATGGTTTAACTTAAATGGTTAAGTTAAAACACATTAATGATAGATTTGTTTCTTACAAACACACAGATTTTGGCTTCACAAGATGTTAACTGATGGACCGGAGTGGTGTGGATTATTGTGATGTTTTTATCAGCTGTTTGGACTCTCGTTCTGACGGCACCCATTCACTGCAGAGCATCCATTGCTGAGCAAGTGATGTAATGCTACATTAATCTGATGAAGAAACAAACTCATCTACATCTTGGATGGCATGAGGGTGAGGGCATATTCAGCAAATTTTCATTTTTCAGGGATCAAGATCAGTCCATGAAAAACCTGTATTCACTGATCACAAATATAAATGCCTTGTGTGAGGGGAATGTCTTGTGGTTACAGCTCTGGTTCATACTGGCAATCAAAGAGTGCCTTTGAGATCTGCTAACCTTCTGACCAAGGCTGTGGCGCTACATCATAAGCCACGGCCTTCATTCTTAATGAATGCATACTAGTGCAAGTGTAAGCACTGTAGAGCTCATTAAAACTGGGCGTTATGACTCATAATCACAATCATGTATTGCTTTTTTATCAGCCATGTCATTATGACATGCTACACTTCATTGTAGCTGTTATACTAACAAACACAGAAATAGAATAATTAACTATCCTATATTTGCTTGTCAGGAGGAACTATGGTGATACAAGGTAAAGACAGACATGACTGAGCTATTCCCTGCCACTGCTAAAAATATCTCTGGTTCCATGAAGAATCCATTGAAATTTTCCAATGCACAAAAGGTTCTTTAGATGTTTAAAGTGTTCTTCACAAGGTTCCTGTAAGAACTGTTCACTGAAAGGTTCTTTAAGGAACTCAAAATGGTTCTTCTATGGCATCACCCCTGTTTGGAAGCTTTATTTTTAAGAGTGTGGTCAAAAGGCGGTGGCATAATCAATCCATCTCATTCACTGCAGTCTGTTCATTCACGCGCGCTGATGACAGGACTGAGTCCAGCTGTGCGCTCTCTGGAAGGAGAGTGTGCTCTATTGTTTAAACTGGAGCTCTTTCAGGATTGGGCTGTGTGTGTGTGTCGTGACATGGGTGATAGCAGACTTCAGGGTGTTTTTGAAATGAGGGGAAGAGATGTGGTAAGAAAGCACTGACAGCTTGGATAAATTATAAGAGGATTTCAAGGTAATAAACGTAAAAAAGTGAAACTGCCTGTATGTTGCCGCTGGAGGGAAGAAAAGCAATAAAATATCTGCAACTGACTTTGAAAATCAGTAGAAAGATGTTTTAATATAGGCCGTAGTGGCATGTAATACTATAAGCATTGCTGGACTGAAAACCAACTTGACAAGTTGGCAGTTTCTATATTTTTATACTGAGGGTGTGATAGAAAAACAGGTAATAGTTTGTAGACCACTGGGCTGCAGCTGTAAAACTAATGCAAAAAATAAATAAATATGGAAACAGGGCAGGCTAAGTATGCAATATCACATAATTTAAACATTTTTAAAAATGTTTTTAAATAGACTAACTTCTCCATTTTTGTTGGTTTAAAGGAAAATCAAAAAATGCATATTTTATGCACACAAAAAGAGAAAATATTTTTAGTATTATGCATTTTGTAACTATGTTGCTGAGAGTGGGGTAAGCTGAGTCTTGTCATGTGACCTCATATTTACAAGTTGTATGCATTAATGTTCATAACATAGCATGCATATACTTGATTATCTTGTGTGTGTGTGTGTGTGTGTGTGTGTGTGTGTGTGTGTGTGTGTTTGTGTGTGTGTGTGTGTGTGTGTGTGTATGTGTGTGTGTACCTGTTTTTTCTATCCTGGTGAGGACTTAAACCTGAATACACACAGACTCATGGGGACTTGTGTCACGGTGGGGACCTAAATTGAGGTCCCCACGGGTAAACAAGCTTATAAATCACACAGAATGAAGTTTTTTGAAAATGTAAAAATGCAGAAAGTTTCCTGTAAGGGGTAGGTATAGGTTTAGGGTTGGTGTAGGGCAATAGAAAATACAGTCTGTACAGCAGAAAAACCATTACGCCTATGAGAGTCCCAACAAGGATAGCAGAACAAGTGTGTGTGTGTGTGTGTGTGTGTGTGTGTGTGTGTGTGTGTGTGTGTTTGAAACACACCAAGACAGCATTTATTTCACCAAAAATACAGTAAAAACAGTAATATTGTGAAATTTTATTAGAATTTAAAATAACTGGTGTCTATTTTAATATATTTTATAATATAATTTCATTTATTTAATTTAAATTATATAATTTAAATTATATTTATTTATATAATTTATTTATGATTTATTTCATATAATTTATTAATATAATTTATTTACATGCAATGTGTATGCTAAGTTGTATCAATGTATTTTTGTGGAAAACAGATTTGAAGAGTTTTGATGAATATAAATTTTAAACACCAGAATTTATTTTACATAGAAATCTTTTGTAACATTTTAAACTAGCAATTTAATACATCATTGTTGAATAAAGGTGTTAATTGTATTATTTGGGTCATACCGACCTCAAACTTAACCACATTAAGCAATTGTATGCAAATTCAGAAAAACTTGAAAATGGGGACCACATTTCTTTGGGAAAAAAATCCAAGCTGAAACCCACAATTCAGAGCAAATGATCAATATTTTTTTCCCCCCATTATGTTATGTATTGATTAAGCGAACTCGGCCTCACAAATTTTCAAAGAAGCAACATTTCTCTGCAGCCTTGATGGTCTGAACATGAAATGTTGTGCCTTTGTTCACCCTCTCTAATCAAGGATCTTTTCAATTAAAAAAAATAAAGACAAACTTAAAATATTCTGAATATAAAACATTTTCTTTGTTTATGAGAATCTATAAGAAAATGTGAATAATATGCAGCAAAATAAGACTTTGGATAGGATAGTGAATTATTAAATATTTTTGTATAAAAACTGGCACAACTTACCTCTCTCTCTCCTCTGTTTGGTTTAAATGCAGAGTTAAACACTGCAAGCACAAACCTGCGTCTGTTTTATTCAGATCACGTGACTCTGTGAAGTGAGGCAGTATGTTCCTCTGTGTGGTCTCTGTCTCTTTCTTGCCCTGACCCCTGCCACGACCGACCACTAAGGGTGCCGCAGAAGAAAGAATAAACAGACGAGCATCACACGGCCTGATAAGGGATGCTCTGTGATTGATAATTGGTCCTGTAGGTCTCTGTGATGGCAGGGCAGGTGTGAAAGAAGACTGAGCCTGGACTAATGTGAGTACTCTCACTCTGTTACAGTGCAAACCGCCGGCTGGAGTAATACACAATGCTGCTGGAGCCAGTTCCAAATGCCATTTTTGAACCATTTGAAAAAAGGTGTCACTAACATCTATTTGACTCAATATCGGTTTATATTTGAGCTTATTAGAGCTGTTAGCTACATGTCATTTATGAGGTTCATAGACAGAAGGCAGCTGCATATGTAGGCAGTTGGAAGAAAGACGGCTGATATTTTCCAAGTGCACCTGTGAAACTCATATACCTCAGTTCGATATTACAATATGTCATGTATAGTCACAATAGCCTAAACAAAACAAAATAATTGTATACTGAACAATAAACCCAAATAAATTCATCTGATTTCTAAATAATGAACACAATCATTTTTATAAATTATTTTTCATTTCAACAAAATGATTTTGTTACATGAAATAAACTATGAAAGTTAAGTGTTTAACTTTACAGCTGTTGCTTTCCGCTCACTTGGGGTCTAATGATTCACTCTTTTTCTCGATTGATTGATTAAAAATCCTGCATATGCATCAATTTTAAATCACAGATTTTTGAATCATCTGTTTTGATTTTATATGCTATAAATGTAATGGATCGCGATTCATTATTTTACATTTTTAAAATATATACACTTTAAATTATTAACATGTGCAAATGATCAGAAACACTGTTTTACTGGAGTTATTGTTATATTTCCATAACAGTTCTATAAGCAATAACTGCAACCTGGAAATAACAACGTGTTGTTTAAATTGGTTATTTCCAGACATAAAAACCCATGGAAATCTATATATATTCCTAGGTGTGCTGAAAATACTTTATCATCACATTTCACTCTTTGTTTTATTTCAAAGTAGCCTGTATGTACATGCTTTAATGTGTTTATTTTCACATTGTTTTGTGCAATAATTAAACTTAAGTGATTTTTGTTTTGTTTTGTTTTGTTTTATTTGTTTTTGTGTTTTTTTGTTTTGTTTTTTTGTTTTTGTTTTTAGAGATGCATTAAGCATTTACATAATCCTATGAATGCATACAAAATCAAATCTAATTGAATCAATTCGAATCTCATTGTGAGTCTGATTAAGTCAAATTATTCTGATTTAGCAAAAATTGTTCCAATATCTAATCAACAATCTGAATTGTAATTCAAATTGATTATCATAGATTACACCGTGAAACAATTGTTTTTATAACATTTTGTTTTGCTTTTTTCAGCTTTTCCTTATGAAGTTTGACATGCTGAATATGAAAATTACTTTACGTTTTGTGTATCATTAACATGAACATACACTCATTTAACATAAACGGCAACAAAAAGTGAGTCGTCAAAACTTCAGAAGTGTACGCTGAGTGATTTTTGTCGTTTATGACCCACAATGTTCTGGAATGTTCCAGAAAGCACTAGAATATTACAGAATATTACAGAAACTTCTAGAATGCTCCCATCCTTGCAAAAGCAAAATATCCAACGCTATCTCACGACCAATTCGTACGTATTTTACAAGGTGGCTAATTCGTACGAATTCGTACGACCTCACGATTTGTCTAAACCCCAGTGATGGGTAGGTGGTTTAGGGATGGGGTTAGGTGTAGGTCATTCGTGCTAGTAAAATACGTACGATTTGGCAAAAATCGTATGAATTTCTACGAGTGAGGTTGTACGAATTCATACGAATTAGCCACCTCATAAATATATACGAATTGCCGTGAGATCAGGCTGAAATATCCTTTAAAAAAGGCATAATTAGTACAAAAACTTATCTGTATTAAACTAATGTTTTTTTAAAAAATTATGATAAAAGTTCTAAAATTTACCTGACCTTAATAGTTAACAAATTATTGATGTTAGATTAAAAAAAAATAGTATAATAATAATTAGCACCACAGAATTACAGAACTAATTTTACTTACATTGTGTTATAGATATATATGACCCTGGACCACAAAACCAGTCATAAGTGTCAATTTTTCAAAATTGAGATTTATACTTCATCTGAAAGCTGAATAAATAATCTTTCCATTGATGTATGGTTTGTTAGGATAGGGCAATATTTGGCTGAGATACAACTATTTGAAAATTTGGAATCTGAGGGTGCAAAAAAATCAAAATATTGAGAAAATCACCTTTAAAGTTGTCCAAATGAAGTTCTTAGCAATGCATATTACTAATCAAAAATTAAGTTTTGATATATTTACAGTAGGAAATTTACAAAATATCTTCATGGAACATGATCTTTACTTAATATCCTAATGATTTTTGGCTTAAAAGAAAAATCAATAATTTTGACCCATACAATGTATTTTTGGCTATTGCTACAAATATACCCCAGCGACTTCAGACTGCTTTTGTGCTCCAGGGTCACATATTATCTCTTTTATAGATCAGTGTTTCAAACAGACAGCCCAGATCAAACATCACAACTTGGCAACTCTTGTGTCACAGTTTCCCACTTGTCAATTAGCCGCTTGGAACTTGTAATTGGTATATTTCCGACTCGTCTTGAAGGGCAGGAGAGAGCAGCTATTCTTGCGTCCCTTGACACTGATGTCATTTCATTGGATCATTTACACCCACACTGAGCCTCTCACTCACACTATAAAGCACAGTTTTGTCAAAAACTCAATGGAGCCACTGATTGTTTGAGACATATAGTGAGCGTAATCAGCATGCACTTCTTGCCATCTATTTTTTTCTCATAAAAATGTGTTTCCAGCCAGTTTTATTTGTTACTCTTATCATGTGCCAAAAAACGAATTTCATTTTAACATTTAGCATGCAGCACCATCGACGAGCTTGTAAAACCGTCTTGATGGTAAAAAACTGAACAATTGTTTCTCTTCAGCCTCCACTTTAGCTATAAAGCCTTGAGATTTATTTCTGAATTTTAAGAGGCTGAGATGTGCGAGAGGAAGGCATTAGACACCTGCCACAAGCAGGATTGTTTCAATTCCAAGAGATTCCAAGCTGGGATTGCCATAGACGTAATCGACCTCTCACTTTCCACCGCAACAGATGGCGTGTGTCACACCGCAGTGTGGGCAGAACAGGTTAAGATGCATTGGTCCTGTGCGCCTTTAAATATAGTCTCCCTCACACACACATACAGGTCAGCGGCACACTTTCATATGACACTTCATATCATTTATGTTTTAATATAGTGGATAAGATATTAAACTCAAACATGGTATGAGTTTGAATTTATTCAGAGATCACAGAGGTGAGTTTTTAATTATTTTCACCACTTTGGTTTGAGTGGATGTTGAGTTTTGTCATGCAATACCTTCTAGCATTAAAAACTGGCAATTTATGAAGAAATATTCCAAGTGTTTCATCCATTTATACTTTATCTAATTAATATGTTTGAAACAAAACTTGTGCAAAATGTTTGCTTTAGGAACTTTTTTTAAATTGGTAATAACTGTATATTCCTTTAACCAACAAAATAGGTTGCCAGATATTGAACTGATTTCATCCTGCAGGACGTGACATCATTTTGGTGGGAAAACAGCAGCAAAAACATCAATGAATTTGAAATTTTAAAAGGTTTTGTAGTAATTTGCTCATCTCTATCAAACGCTCCATCCTGTACACTGATGATTTTTCGTTGTAAGCAAAAGATTATTGGATTACATTTTACAAGAAAATGCCATTTTAGTCTACTTCAGTTTCAGATTTACTTCTGTCACTTTTTTTTTTTTTTTTTTTTGCTTTTTTCTTATGCTTATTTTTGCTTATTCTTAGCAATTTATAATTGACAATTTTGTTGTCGTTTCAGTGTTTTATTAATTACAATATGTATTGTCCATAATTTATGTGTTACTATTAAATCTATTTTTTAGCTTTTTTTATTTTGTTTATTTATTTGTTTATTCATTTTTTGCTTATTTTTATCAATTTATGAGACAACTGATTTAATAAAAAATCCTACACCATATTTGTTTCAGTTAAATATATTAATTACAATATGTGTTGTCCATATCAACAATAGTTTGATATTTGTTACTTTGTAGATTTATTTTATTTTTTTTTAATTTTTTTTTTTTTTTGCTGTTTACAATCCTATAATAGATTGTAAATTATCCCATATAGTGTGACAATATGCCCAATTCAAAATGTGTTCAAATACCTGGTTTTTTTGGGGGGGGGGTTTTGTTGTTGTTGTTGTTGTTTTTTCCAGTGCAGTAACAGTGGAAATGTTCAAAGCTTTTTCACAGCTAAGACTGGAAGAAATGTCTCTTTAAAGAAACTGACTATCAAAAATAAACCTGCAAAAATTATTTGGATGTTTACCAATACTATTTCATTTTTTTTTTTTTACTTCAAAATATCACATTTAATTGATTGTGTTACTTACTACTAGCAATTTCTGAGTGAAAATGTTACTATATTTTTTTCAGTGCACCCTGAGAAATATTCACTGGAGTAAAAAGTGTGACAATTAGGTCTATGCCTCGAGGAGCCTCACATGTTGTTGCTCTTTCCTCTGACGACCGCTAAAGTTTCACCCATTATCACCCCTTTAATGAAAGATTAGTCACGTCCCAGGGAAATACCAGATGGATCAGATTCCCATCCCAGTGTCGGGTGCTAGATTCATAAAATCGTTTGGTTTTATAACAGGGCCTCACTGTCTCTTTGGCTCTTTATGGGGGGTGAAAAGGTTGCTTTCTACCATTTATCACAGATCTCACCAACACCCCTGGTGGCCAAAAATAATCAGATGGCACCTGAGTCAACAGCCGCGGATTTTAGAGTCATAAGTTATCAGATGTGTTTCAGCGGCGTGTGGGAAAACAGCAGGGAAGGAGCGGCTACGGCTCGTCTCATGTGGTCGAAACGCTCGGCTGTTTCCTGAAACAGGACTGACCGCAGGACATCTCCTTGGATTGCGTGGCGGTCGCTGTGGAACGAATGACCTGACCTGACACGGTTCACAGCTGCGAGGGCCGGTTGGGGGTTTCTACTAGTGCACTTAATTACTCAAATTAGGGGAAACCAGTTTGCAGGGCAAAAGGTCTGGAAGGTTGGGGGTTGAAAATAAAGCCTGGGGTGCAAAATAAACACTGAAACAATAATACAGAAACAGTCTGTTTTCTTGGCAAGTTAATTGAAATAGAAAAATCTGTTAGTATTCAAATTTTGGCATGACTGCTGTGTGCTCCGTTGGGCTTTGTAGCCTTATTGTTATGCTTGCACAGTGCATGAAATTAAAGGGGAATTTCACCTAAAATGAAATCAAACAGTTCACGGTAGCCATTGACCTCCAGAGTATGAAAAAAATACTACAGAAGTAAATGGCTTCCGTCAACTTTTATTTACCCACATTCCTCAAAATATCAACAGAAGAACATGAGGGTGAGTAAATGATGACAATTTTCAGTTTTGGGTGATTTATCCCTTTAAGCCTTCAGACAAGTCATGCACTTGTCCAGGAAAAAAAAAATCTTAAGCAATATTCTCATTTTTTGGTCTTATAAAAGACCATTTCCCTCTTATTAAATGTACAGTCATCTTTCATGTCAAATTCTTATTAATAAATTCTGTTAGAATAATAAGGCACGGTACTGTTTGAAGATACTTTAAATATGAAACCAAATACCAGTAGGTGGCAGCAAGTGACTGTTTTAATGAGTGAGTTACTGAGTCATTAATTCAACCGATTCATTCAAACAGCTGATTCATTCAAGAATGAACCAGGTGCCTGTCTTTATGAATTAGGCACTGAATCATTGACTCACTCGATTTGTTCAAAAATGCTGAACAGTAACAAAACACCAGAGACGCTTCATGTGGAATGATTTTCGTGGGCAAAATAGTGGAAAAAACCATCGATACTGTGTCTAAAATGTCAAATAAAGTCACTTAATATTAACTACTTATTTATTGAACTAATGTACTGTTGTATAAAATCAATGTCACATTTGCATCGTGCTGAGATTCGGGAAAACAGCACTTTTGGTCGTTTGGTGTCGCTTACCTGTATATATATATTTTTTTATTTCTCATGCAATTTCAATAAACTTTTGTGAGTGGGTTCCCAAGTCCACAGATTTAACGTGGAATTGGGCTATTTTTATGGTGTGTGCACATCAAAAGCTAATCGAATATTCGCTTTGCGTTACTCACTCTAGATTACTCGGGGGATATTTTTCAAGTGACTCATTCGATGTGTGACTCATGTGTCTTCATATCAACAACAACAACATTAATAAATAAATTTCAGGGTGCCTACAGACGGCTACAATAATGTTCTCCTCTATTTTCTGATACAACTGACATGTCAAGCTCATGTGAATTTCCCACTTAAGTTGAAATTTTTTCAATTTGCGCAGAAAACGATTGAGGCGAATATTGCGTTTGTTCGCGCCAGTTGCGTTGCCCAATTCATATCATTCATGTCCCACCGGCACGAATTTGCATCTATTTGCGTTTTTGCATTGACTTTGAATGTAATCTACTTGCACAAATAATTAAATTTGCTTTTGGTGTGCACACACCATCACACTGTTGCTGCGGGTTGTTTTTTAGTCTGAGGGTTAAAGGGGTCATATGATGCGATTTCAAGTTTTCCTTTCTCTTTGGAGTGGTGCAAGCTGTTTGTGCATAGATAAGATCCCTGAAGCTGCAAAGACTAAAGTCTCAAACCCAAAGAGATATTCTTTATAAAAGTTAAGACTTGTCCACGCCTTCCTAAAACGGCTCATTCAAACACGCCCCCACATGTCTACGTCACGATGTGGGGAGATTTTCATAACACCGCCTAAATGTATTATACGCAAAGAAAGAAGGCGGAAATATTACTCTCGCTGTAGTATTGTTGCTGCAGCCGGCGCCATGTCCTGGATACGCTGTGTTTCGTTGTGAAAGCGACAGTACTTTGTTTGGGCTTCCAAAAGAGGACACAACTAGAAATCAGTGGTTAAGTTGTATTTACAACACTGTTCCAGAACAGTTCAACCCAAATATTGGAGTGTGTGCAGCACATTTTACGGAGGACTATTTCCTGAACTTGGAAGCTACGATGCTGGCTCGCACCAAGGCTGTTTCTATAAAGTGGGGCAATTCCAACTTTGCAAGGACAGTCTGGCGCTTCTGACTCACAGCCTGTAAGTATGTTTTCATATTTAAAGAATTTGCTACTGACGATTCAAACGCTAGTTTTCAGCAGTGTAGAGTAGTGCTTGTTGTTTGTCGTTTCTCCACGATCCTGATACGAAGACATGGTAATGTTCTGCAGCTTTGTGCGCAATGCAATGCAACACGTAAAAAGACAGTATAAGTCATTATAATCAGTAATTATGTCCCCACTGGATGCAACAAATGCCTCCTTTATAATGGGTTTTATATTATTTTAGTCTTGTCGCACCGGGACACGGCATCACAATACGGTAAGGGGCGTAACATTTCCGTCTCACGCTTGAGATATTCGGCCAATCACAACGCACTGGATAGCTGGCCAATCAGAGCACGCCTCACTTCTCAGAACGATGAGCTTTGTAAAAATCGTCACGTTTCAGAAAGGCAGGGCATAGAGGAGTAACAATAATGTAAAGTATGTGGAAAATAATGTGTTTTTGAACCTTAAACCGCATAAACACATTGCATTACACCAAATACACAAAATAATGTTCTTTTTAGTAACGTCATATGACGTCATATAAAGCGATCTCTCCACCAAAAAAGCGATTGTGCTAGTTTTGGGCTAGTTTTGAATAGCAATTGGGCTAGTTTTGTTTCATAGACTTGACAACCCTGTTGCGCTCGTTTGTTTTGATTGCTCCGTGAGTCTCCCTCACACACAGTCTGTCAAGGGCACGATCTTTGTTAATGATCAGTCACCGTTTTTACATTAATTGTAATAAAATCAGAATTGTTACGCACACAAAATTTCGATGGCCTATTAGTTCTATAAGTTTTGGGTTATTTTTTATTATTGACATTTGATAAGAAAATTAAGTACATTTTCTATGGCCTATAAGTTGAATAAGTTTCTAGAAGTTTCGGGTTATTTTTTATTATTGACATTTTGATAAGACAACTTGTCAAGCAAGTAAAATTCTCTCTCACTCTTTTTTTTTTACGTTTTTGCTCACCATTTTCTTTTATAAATTTGATATAATTATTATAGAATTGACAAAATACGTTACACTGATGTTAGTTTAAGAATAAAAATAAAAATTGCATTGTATAATGAGTCTGCCATCAGTTCCATGAACCTTCTGTGTGCAAAATATCCGCATGAGCATCTTTTAAAGGTTTACTACAATGCAATATATCATCAAAAATTCAGCAGAACTGCATGGACATCTTCATGGATACGCACCACAGGGGCTATCTTTACCTTGAAGTCAGTGAGTGCATCATAGCTGAATAATGCATTATTCTCAGCATTTCACAGGCTGCATTTACACTCCAATATGTGTTTTATCATTCCAAATGCGTATATTTAGTCTTCCGTGACCAGCGCCATTAAATATCAAGGTGGCCATTAAAATGTCTGTGTGGCTATGGAGATAGATGGGCATGAACGGATGTGGGTTTAAGTGAAACCTCTTAAGCGCAGGAGGAATAAGCACCATCCTCAAAATTTGTTAATGGTGTTTTGGTTTTCAAGAGCAAATAGATGTTAAAAAAAAAGCAAGAACGACAGCGTGTGCAGGTGAGTCAATATCCGAAACGACAGAGGCCGGATGGCGGCTGGATGGAGGGCGCTTGGTGCATGTTGAGTTTGTGCTGCCTTGCCCTGCAGAAAGCTCATTGTTAAGCTATTCACACTGCTGGCTATGAGACATTATAAATAATGAGCAACATTTGCTTGTGGTGTCTGTGCTGCACCCCGTCAATAAGTATCTGGTAAAAGTATCAGAACTGCACAACTGCATATAAGAACAAATGTGATTCTTGTATTGTCCTGAGAAGCTCGGATACTGTATGCATGAATGAATAGTTTTTCCAGTCTCATGTGACTAAAGTAAATATCAAAGTGATGAAAGTTAACACAACGTTATTAAATGAAACCAATCTAGGTGTGAGTTCATATGTCAAAGCTTAATTAACCAACAGCGGCTGCAGCTGCTTTTTTTAAGGTTGGTTGGAGTGTAAAGACTGCATTTGGGTCACGGCCAAACCACAAAACCAACAAAACTGATGGGAGCAGCTCCAGCGGAAGAAACAGGATCTGAAACCTTCAGACGACAAACAGCTCATATCTCTGTCTCCGAGTCAGAAACCACCTCTCACCTTTAATATCCTTCATAATCTAATTATTTGCTCTAAATGGAATAATGATAGTAAATTACCCTGAAAAGGAAGCATATTGTGTCCAGTTCCCCCCTATACACTAATGAAATAATATATGTAACAAAAAGTCCTCCAGCCACATAGTGTGTGAATGCTTAAATGGTGCATTAAATTGCCATTTCTAAGGTGCAGTTTTTTCAATTGTTAAATCTTTGATGAGGATTAACCAAAAAAAAAAAAAAAGATCATGAATTATATTACAAATTATACAAAGTATAAAATGATGTAGAGTCGTCACACTATTGGAACAGTTATATCTATGTATTTATCTCTCTCTCTATATATACATACACACACACTGTTTTTGAAAGAAGTCTCTTCTGTTCACCAAGGCTGTATTTCTTTGAGAAAAAATACAATAAAAGCAGTAATATTGTGAAATATTTTTGCAATTTAAAATAGCTGTTTTCTTTGTGAGTATATGTTAAAATGTAATTTATTTTTGTGATCAAAGCTGAATTTTCAGCATCATTACTCCAGTCTTCAGTGTCACATGATCTTCAGAAATCATAATAATATACTGATTTGCTGCTCAAGAACATTTCTAATCTATATCAACGATGAAAACAGTTGTGCTGCTTCATAATTTTATGGAAACCATAATTATTTCAGAATTCTTTGATGAACAGAAGTTTTCTAGTCTTCTATTTTGCTCTTACAGTCTTGAATTTGAAGCTTACCTCTCTAGGAACTAATTTATCACATTTCATCAATAAATAAAAATAAATGTAAAACATAATGACTGTAACACCACCCCTCAAGCCATATCTTATTCTCTTTGTATGCGATGAACTTCTAAGTGTCATTGACATGTGGTCAAGTGTCTGATGTATCAAGCGCTGCTTTGATCTATTATGCCAAAGTATTCTTAGTAAACATAAAGGACTCAGACAAAACCTAGCAAAGAGATGGAAAACCAGTTCCTCCGTTCTAGTGTTAAACATTTCAGGGGTGGATTCCTGTAAACCACAGAGGCTCTTTGATTCAGCTGAGTCACTGAAGAACTGTTTGTCCAGCCTTTCAAACCGACACAGCAGTACGAGGCTTACAAATGTCTTATTATTTCCCTGTAAAACATGACCGCCAGAACTCCCGCAGATGGGAATGGATGGGAGAGATTCACATATGGTCCCTGAATCCGGTGGGCTTTGACCCCATTGACTTACCCATATAGAGAGAGAGAAAATGTTATATTGAGGGGATGATTCTTTTATGTAAGGGATAGTTCATCCAATTTACTCTTCTCTTGTTGTTCTAAACCTGTTCTAAACTTTATTTCTTTTCAAGCTTCTAAAGGAATCACTCTTTTGTTGGGGTATTGACAAGATTATTGATGATATTGACAAAAAATACATCTCGATGTATTCTGGAGTTTTTTTGATAACAATAATTAAATGATATTTTGAGCAGAGTACTGGTACTTTGTACTGGTACTTTGGCTGGTTTAGACCTGCGATGGATAAATGTGACCCTGGAGCACAAAAGCAGTCTTAAGTCGCTGGGGTATATTTGTAGCAATAGCCAAAAATACATTGTATGGGTCAAAATTATTGATTTTTTTTTTATGCCAAAAATCATTAGGATATTAAGTAAAGATCATGTTCCATGAAGATATTTTGTAAATTTCTTACTGTAAATATATCAAAACTTCATTTTTGATTAGTAATATGCATTGCTAAGAACTTCATTTGGACAAATTTAAAGGTGATTTTCTCAATATTTTGATTTTTTTGCACCCTCAGATTCAAGATTTTCAAATAGTTGTATCTCGGCCAAATATTGTCCTATCCTAACAAACCATACATCAATGGAAAGATTAGTTATTCAGCTTTCAGATGATGTACAAATCTCAATTTCGAAAAATTTACACTTAAGACTGGTTTTGTGGTCCAGGGCCACAAATAAATATGACACTAAAAATAACAGTAGGTGGGAGGCAGTCCCTGTTTTAATAAATGATTCATTGAATCATTCATTCAAATGATTCATTCAAAACAGCTGGTGAATGGATCATTGAATATAGCACATATATATATATAGCACACCCCTACTTCTTGACAATGCATTGGTTGATCCAGTACACACACACACACACACACACACACAAAATTGATGATGAGCTGGACTGATCTTTTTATCAAGTTAAATTCACTGGAGCGAAAGATAATTAGTACACTACCAGTCAATTATACAACATACCATTCAAAAGCTTGGAGTCAGTATAATTTTTCTTTAGGAAAGAAATGATAGAAATTAATACTTTTATTTAGCAAGGATGCTTTAAATTGATCAAAAGTGATGATAAAGACATTTATAATGTTACAAAAGATTTTATTTCTGATAAATGCTGTTCTTCTGAACTTTCTATTCATCAAAGAAACCTGAAAAAATTCTACTCAGCTGTTTTCAACATAATAATAATAATAACAAACGTTTTTTGAGCAGCAAATCAGAATATTAGAATGAAGGAAGAGTAGAATAAAGATTCCTGAAGGATCACGTGACACTGAAGACTGGAGTAATGATGATAAAAGTTCAGCTTTGAAATCACATGAATAAATTAGATTTTAAAATATATTCAAATAGAAAGAAGTTACTTTAAAATAGTAAAATATTTCAGAATTGTACTGTTTTTGCTGTACTTTGGATCAAATAAATGCAGGCTTGGTGAGCAGAAGACACTTCTTTAAAAAACATAATATATTCAGAATATAGTGGAGAAGTTGTATTGTCTATATTTATGATGCTTTTTATGGTGTTTTTTATTTTTATTTTTTTTATTTATTTATTTTGAAGCATGAAAGCTCCAGTCCAATCAATGCATTGAAAATCAACTAGTACAGTTCTTCAAAATTTCCCATTTTGTGTTGTGCAGAAGACAGAAAGTCACTCACAGATTGGAAAAACATGAGGAAATGATGAGAGAATTTAAATGAGCTGGACTGTAGAACAACAGGCTTCTCTTTTTAGTGGCACAGAAACAAATCAGATGGGAAATTCAGAGCTTATTGATTCTTCCAGCCCTTCTATTAAATGCCTTTTCAAGAAAATCTACGCATCTACATTTGTAAATGCACTCTGGAGGTCTCAGGGAATTACAATAATTGTTAATTTATTAATATAGCTGTGCTCATGAAATGCTCAATTAAACACGCAATCATGCAATGTTCAACATCCGCGTTGAAGAAATTACAGCGATTCAGATCTAACCCGTGCATTTGGGGCTGAAGCAATTTAAATTAGCTTGTATTTTGTTTTGCACTTTACTAACCACGGCCAGTCGTTTCTCCAAAACGGCGCTCGTGCTGCACAGAAACCCTGCCTGTAGCCCGGCTAATTGATTAGGTCAAAGGTGTGAGGGACAGTGGCTATGGGAGGAATGAATTTCCTGTTTCCGCATCTATAATTCAGTGGTTTCCTTAGTGTGTGCATTGCAGTGAGCTGAAGAAGGGGCACAAGCTGTGCAAAACACAACTCTGCCAACACTTACCACAGAGCCGTGGCTTTGAAGGTCTGCTGGATCAAGTCTGCATCTCACAATACCCCGAGACCCAGACGTACACGCAGACAGACGCCCCACAACTTCAGGCTTTGTGTGTTTGCTCCGGGACGGTTTGGCGGTCAGCTTGAAAGGAAAACAAAACCCTCTGAAACATTTTCTGAGACTTGGCTGGTGAGGATGGAAATATTAAGCAATGCAGATTGTTTCTGACACACGGCGTATGATGCATGAACCCACAATCCCAAAATAATGAAAACACAGTCATCATTTACTCTCCCTCATGTTGGTGAAACACACATTTTGCAAAATGTTTCTGCTGCTTTTTTCCATTTAGTGGAAGTGAATGACTGTCACGTGCCAAAAATGGTAGTAAACAGTCGTATTGTATTGCATTGCATTATATGTTATGCCCTCATAATAAAAAAAAGCTTTGATCGTAAAACTAAGCATTTAAATATCATCTTACTATTACATATTATTGGGAAATATAAATTGACGATTGATATTTAGATACATTTTATGCAGGTAGTCTGTTATACTGTTATAAAGAAATAATTTATTCATGAAATCTTTAAAAATAAGAATTTTATCTTACTTTTTGGCCATATTAATATCAACAACTGCACCAAATTGCAAATTTTTACACAGTTTGGGCCTCTGAAAAAAACTGAGATGTCTTTACTTCTTGTGTAGGAGCTATATATTTTCACTTTATGAGCCATAAAAGAAGCTGATATATCAAATATCACAAAAAAATAACATACACAACACATGAAAATGTTATTTATTTATTTTATTTATTTATTTTATTTATTTGTCTAAAGGTTCAATAAATTTAAATAGATTTTTTTCAGACTGTTATTTCGTGTCAGGCTTTTAAAGGGTTAACATTTTTCATACTGAAATATTTCCCCATATGGCATTTCCCATATCTCATTTTCAATTGCACAATTTCAAATTTTGGCATGTAAAGATATGCCACATCAAATTTTAAATCAAAAAAGCCAAACAGCTTTGGTTTTTGATTGTTTTCTAGCTGAAAAAGACGTGCCTTTTTAAAATGCATGCATGTAAATAAGAACTGAGAGCTACAAAGTAAGGATTTTCAGCACATAATGACTCAGATTTTTAAATTTCAGTTTTATCCTCATGCAAAACTGTTGTATGGCATCAGAAGACTTGAAATATAGGGCATGGGTCATAGGGACCACTTGTATTTATTTATTTAGTTATTTTTGGAGCCTGACAATCCTCAGTCCACTTTTATCTTCAACATGTGTAAAAGAGCAGCATGAACATTCTGCTAAACGTCTCTTTTTGAGTTCCACAGACGTCAGTCAGTCAGTCATGCATGTTTGGAACAACATGAGGGTGTAATGAAAATCACAAGTGACAGACGTACCTGAAGCAGCGTTGACCCCCAGTGTCAGCAGTACATGAAGGCCACACATGTGCAATTAAAGGTTCTCAATCTAAAACGTCCATATGGCCCTCAAGTTGACCGTTTGGTTGGGGGAAAGTGACCTGCAGGGGACCCATTTGTCCCTGAGGGGTCGTTCACTCGGCAGAAAGCAACCAGTCACTACAGCCAGGAGAACATGCAGCTGCTTGTGAAGCACAGCCTGCTAAGAAAGGGGGGTTATTTTATATCTTCTCTACGAGAAGAGAAGAAGCTTCTCACAAAGTGAAGGAAATGTCAGTGTCGCTGGGGTCGCAGTAAAAAGCAGCATTTCCAACAGCCCTGAGCGACAAAACCCACAAAGTGTCCAAGAACTTCTGCCGAATTAAACAGAATCATCTGTCACTTAAGCTGCATTATCCAGTGTCACACTAAACAGGTTTATGTGAAATAAATGCTGGATGTTTCCTGAGGTATTTGCCTGTGTGGGATTGCCTGTGTGACTCTCTGTGACCAGACAGCAGCTTTAATCGTGACTCCTGCTCGCGTCCTCAGAGATCTGAGCATCCCTAAAGATCACGCAGTTGATCTTTGGAGACGTTTTGAATGGACGCGCCGGGAGAATCGAGAAGTGTACATCTAAACTAAATCTAAAATGTGAAGTCTGAACACAGATGCCCTGCTGTGCCAGACTGAGTCAGGCTTGGCAGATCTAACGTGTCTAGGAACTCATCAAAGAGGAGATTTTGTTTTAGTGGGAGAATCAAAGGGTTATGGCTTTCACGATTATTTTCAGCATTTCACTGTTCCGATGTGAAATATGAATTCAGGTATTGGGAAAATCCCTCTGAATAAAATCCTACTAGTAGATCCTACTTTTTATTAGTTGCAATGTATTTATTGTGTAAATACACAAAACTTTTTTTCTGCAAAAAGATTTGCATCTGTTCCAGTAAGATTCATTTAAATTAAACTAAAACCCTGATATGGCTTAGCGCAATTATAAAATTGCAAAGGCTGCAATTTAATGAAGTAAATATATGCACTCTTACACGTGAGCAGCTCATGATCTGTCAGTGTTTGCAGCATCTCAAAGCAGTAAACGCTGCTCCTCACAAACTCCTCTCTGCTTCTTAAAGGCTCCCTGCAGTTTCCTGTCAAAAGTCTGATGGTTGAACGTTTGAAAATGAAGTAATGCATTAGTACTGTAATTTTACAGTTGTAAAACATTATTGCATTATTTTCTTATTTCACAGTGAAATATTACAATTTATTATTTGATCATTTTTTATTTAATATTTAATAATAATAAATATAATTTATTTATTTATTTCCATATTGCATAATTTATGCAGCCCTAAAAAAACATCCACAGCAAGCCTGGATTTCTTTGCATTGCAGTAGCAATTTTTATTCAGAAATGTCAACATTTTCATAATAAAGGATATGATCAATAGTGTTATTACAGATATAATTTCATGCAGATACTTTAAATTGAAGTGCAACGAAACATGTATGTAGAAAAAAAGAGGATTTTAAACAAATGCTTATTTTTAATATAAAGTGGGTCCGATGTGTATAAATACAGTGGGATACAAAAGTCTGAGACCACAGTGGACATCTTAAAATCTCATTTAAACCTGAAACAAAAAAGTTTGAGGATGTGGAAAATATGGGGGTGGAAAAAACAATGTTAACCGTTACAGCCCATCAGTAGTGGGGTAAGTTGCATCAAAAACACTCTTTCTTGACATTTGTTTACACTGTAATTTGTAGTCGAGTAAGTGGGAAAATTATGTAAAGTTTGAGATAAATAGCATGGGGGGAAAAACACCATTACTGATATTAAAGTACAAAGTTACAAGCATCCCCAGTCTCCCCTGTTCTAAATAATGCAAAAAGAAAATTAATGTGAACATCAGTCTTGCTCACACTGATCATATATTTATGAACATAAACGCAAACCAATGTTGATTGCTTATTTTAATTGCTGCGTAGAATTGATAGACTCCTGATAAACACTGTAAACACTGGATGTCTTTTCATAATTTAGAGTACGCTGGACATTACATGCATACCAGAATGTAATTTTCCATAAAATAGGGAACCTTATTTACGTCCCATTTAATTCAATCAACATGACCCGTAGAGATGTGATCTTGATTATTAAAACATGAATATATGAATACAATTTCAAACAGTGATTCCATTTTCCCAAAGGTCACTCTGCATAATTGTTGGCTTGATTGCATGTGATTGTTTTTAAGTAAAGAAATGAAGACAATAGAAATGTCACTCACCACATGCGCGTGTGTGTGTATATGAGAATGAAACGCTTTGACGTGTGAGCTGACAGCTCTCTCGTGTGTGTTTAAAACAGAAAACATGTATGACAGGCCTTTATTGCGGACCAAATCAGAGCCTCGAGTGAGTAGGTAAGTGAATGCATAAATCTATAGGTTTGTGGTGACACAGTCCAAATATTAATTGTCCAATTTGCTTAACAATCTTGAAGGATTCGCCGAGCAATCCGCAGCAAGAGAAAACTTCCTTGCAGATTTTTCAGCAGAACAGACGGCTTGTGAAAGCTGATCTGCTGTGTGGCGTGTTTTGATGTGTAATCAATTGAAAATGAAGGGGAAGAGCGGTTCAGAGTGGAAAATGTAATGATGTGGTGAGTATCTCTGCAGGGCAGAGCCAATCTGCAGAAATACACCTTCCCCCAATGCTAATGAGATATCTGTTTCTCCTCCTAATAAATATAAGTGGAGTCTCAGCATTGATCTTAAGAACACCTCAAGGGGATCTCAGGACTCCCTAAGGTATGTCCATTAGCGGGACAGGAAGGAGAAAGTCCCTTAAGGATGACAAAAAGGTTGTACAAGTGGAGTTGGGACAAGAGAAGCCTTGTGGGTCGTTCACATGAAGAGTAACATGAATAACATTTCTGCACAGCCGCAGAGAAATCAAACTACGTCCAAAAATGAAATACTTGTAATTTGATTATATTACATTTTAAAACACTCGTAATCAGACTATAGTTACTTTTTTATCGATGACATATTACCGGTGTTGGGTGTAATTAGTTACTGTAATTTAATTATTAAAATTACTCTTATTTTTTCTGTAGTTTAATTACAGTTACTTCTTATGTAATTGAACTTAATACTGTGTATAGACTGTAGAACATTTATATTTAATACACTAGTGGATTTAACATCAAAAATTAAAGTCTAACCTTAAAATGCATGCTTTTTATGCACCCTTCTCGCTTTAAATATTTTGGTGAGTTAATAAGAATATTGGAAACACTTTAGTGTCCAATTCTCACTATTGACTAGTTGGGTATAGCATGAATATTACTGGGATATTGGCTGTTTATTATTACTTTTAAAAAAAGCACATATGTGACCCTGGACCACAAAACCAGTCATAAGGGTAAATTTTTCGAAATTGAGATTTCTACATCATCTGAAAGCTGAATAAATAATCTTTCCATTGATGTGTGGTTTGTTAGGATCGGACAATATTTGGCTGAGATACAACTATTTGAAAATCTGGAATCTGAGGGGGCAAAAAAATCTAAATATTGAGAAAATCATCTTTAAAGTTGTTCAAATGAAGTTCTTAGCAATGCATATTACTAATCAAAAATTAAGTTTTGATATATTTACAGTAGGAAATTTACAAAATATCTTCATGGAACATGATCTTTACTTAATATCCTAATGATTTTTGGCATAAAAGAAAAATCAATAATTTTGAGCCATACAGTGTATTTTTGGCTATTGCTACAAATATCCCCCAGCGACTTAAGACTGCTTTTGTGCTCCAGGGTCACATATTAATGTCTTATTCTGCAAGACCTTATTCTAAATCCTTAATCCTACCCAATTCTTAAACTTTACAACTATTTTACTAAGTATTAATAAGCAGTTATTAGGAGTATATTGAGGCAAATGTCATAGTTAATAGTTAGTTAATAGAGAGAATTTGACCCTAATCTAAAGTGTGATCAGAATAATTGATGTAGTTATCTCTTATTTATTTGAAAGAATTAAAAGAACCGTTTCATGTCTGTCCTTGTATCATTAACTTGTCGAGGTTGATATAGGATTTAGAAAGTAATTAGTAATAAGTAATTAAACACTTTTTAGAGAGAGTAATTTGTACAGTAATCTAATTACACTGTTGAAGATGTAATTAGTAACTAATAATTAATTATTTTTCCAGAGTAACTTACCCAACACTGCATATTACTCACACAATAGCAATACATTATTCACAATTTATGGATTTTCCCCAATTCTCCTTTTTCATCTTTTAAATATTCCTTTCTAAAATAACCTACCAGTTTTATATATATATATATATATATATATATATATATATATATATATTTTTTTTTTTTTTTTTTTTTTTTTCAGAAAATCTTCCAGTTTTGTGGACATTCACACAAAGACCAGTCACTAGTCAGGTGGATATAATTACACAGAAAATTCATACAGAGTTACAGAAATCATTTCAACTTGATTTCAATCATTTCAAGTGTTTTCTCAATTTCAACATTTCAACATTGTTTAACAGATTCATTTTTATTTGACTTATTGATTTGCATTATTTAACCATGCATTTCTGTGTCTGTGGATGGTGTTTGCTTTATAAACACATTAAAATGCACATGATTTCTTATTCACATGTAATGTAGGGTTTCCCAAACTTTTTTTGATCATAAGCATACTTTTTATGAGTATTTTACGTCACTACATTTTTATGTCATTGTTGAACATCTCATGTTCTGACTTTGTATTGAACCTCAAATTTATGATCAATTTATGCAAATTAAATCCACATTAATTAATAATACTTTACAGTTAGCATTAGCCTCAGCAGAAATAAAAGTGAACAATGCCTTTACAACATTTACTCATTTGGGCTAATGTTCATTTCTATACATATACTAATAGATTTACAGGACTTTCCCCAGTTGTTTAATCACAGTAAATTAAGAATGAATTGTTTTGTATTACAAAGCTTTCCTAAATGTTCTGTTTGTTTAAATATGCAAATGAAGTATTATCTATTTCAATATGCGCTAATTTGCATACATTTCCAGAACAGAAATCTAAAAATGAATCTTATTTCATTTTGTTGACATATTAAAGGGGATTTCAGTGTCTATATCTGAACAATGCCTGGAGCTTTGTATTTCGAGCACCTCCTGTGTTCATTTGCCTCTTTGTGATAAATCGCTTATTGTATTCCTCAGTTGTAAGCTGCTTTGGATAAAGGCGTATATGAATGAATAAATGTGTGTGTGTGTGTGTGTGTGTGTGTGTGTGTACCTGTTTTTTCTATCCTGGTGTGGACTTAAACCTGAATACACACAGACTCATGGGGACTCGTGTCACGGTGGGGACCTAACTTGAGGTCCCCATGGGTAAACAAGCTTATAAATCACACAGAATGAAGTTTTTTGAAAATGTAAAAATGCAGAAAGTATCCTGTAAGGGGAAGGTTTAGTTGTAGGGTTGGTGCAGGGTGATAGAAAATACGGTCTGTACAGCAGAAAAGTCTGTGTGTGTGTGTGTGTGTGTGTGTGTGTGTGTGTGTGTGTGTGTGTGTGTGTGTGTGTTTGTGTGTGTGTGTTCACCATGTTCAGAATATAGACAGGAATAAAACTGTATAGTTTAGTGTATGTAAGTGCTGATAAAGTCTAGATTTCTGGCTCAGTGCAGGAGAAACAATTCATTTTCAGAAAATGTCATTTAAAGATATGTTGAGGCTGACGTGGCCACAGTTTACAAATCACACAAGTCCTTTACTCTGCAATCAATATCAGGTCCAAACAGTACTCACAGTTATTGACTGCAGCAACTACTCCTAAAACACAGCTCTGGCTTTGTCCATAAACGGCTCCCACATCAATCAATCCCCAACATTAACCAGAGCAACACATGTTTTACAGAGGAAGGCAGCTAATGAATGTGCCTTTAGGATAATGAAGCTTCTAAAAATAACTCAAAACCTTTTCATTTATTAAAAAAAAAATTATCGAGAGTGCTCTTCGTTTAGCTCTATCCAAAGGATGTCACTGAGCACAATGCATCCTTAATTAAGGTGACTTTACAGGAAAGTGTCAGCACATTTGGTTGAAGTGAGCTCAGATCATATAAGAGTAATTAATCAGCGGAAACTAGGCACAGCATACAAAGATATCCATTTAACAGAGAAACGCTGCTTTTGTGTTATTGTGTGGCTGGGCTTTAATCTCCTGCCTGTTTCCAAAGAGCTCATTTCCCTTAATGAGATCAAACCGGTTCAGATATACATTCTACTGTATATATACTGCACTCAAAACGTGACTTGCCTTATAGACTAGAGGCCAGATTTACTAAAACAGGGCAAAGTAGCATGAGAGCACAATCCCATAAAAGGGCTGATGGGAGTGGAAATTTCTTCTGATCTTACTGACAATGCGCACATTAAAGAACACAAACACAGATGGATCATTTCCATAATGACCAGCGCAATCTACCGAGAGCAGCGCAAATTTACCTTAGTAAATTGTTATATTCTCCTCCCATAAATGTTGCATCTCAAAGGAAGACTCCTACAAATGCATATGCAATGACAGTGTCCATGCCTTTTCAGTGCTAATTTTTCACTGCGTGCCTTTAGTAAATCCTGAAAGTAGTTTTTAATGCCAAAATAAGGTTTGCACTGGTGCAAGCCATGTAAATGTGGCCCCAAAAGTCAAATGATGCCAAGGTGTTTTGAATGCATGTTAGCATTAGTGTTGCTAGATGGTTGTTTACTGGTCCAAGTTTGTTACATGCCATTTTTGGTTATAATTTGGCGTAGTTTTCACTAATTAATATTAATATTAAACCACTCATTTTCTTTGGAAAATTAAACAATCTAGTTTACAAATATGACTTTCAGGATCAGAGGTGTGTAGTTAGCCTCAGATAAAGGGAGTGTTAAAGGAATAGTTGATGAAAATGAAAATGATGAAAATGTTCATTGCATTCCATCACTTTCTCCACCAATGGATGCTCTGCAGTGAATGGGTGCCGTCAGAACGAGAGTCCAAACAGCTGATAAAAACATCATAATAATCCACAAGTATCCACACCACTCCAGTCCATCAGTTAACATCTTGTGAAGCCAAAAACTGCAAGTTTGAGACCATTCTCTGTTGTCTCTCACATCAAAATTCAGCCACATATTTGTTTAGAGCTGTTTTGGACTGTTTTTACTCATAAACAGTGCTTGATCTGTGCAGATTTCTCTCCTAAAACCAGACCACAAGCAATATTACGGACTCAAATTTTAGCCAGAAGCAACAGTTTAAAGTTAAAACATCTTAATGATGGATTTGTTTCTTACAAACACGCAGCTTTTTTCTTCTCAAGATGTTAACTGATGGACTGGAGTGGTGTGGATTATTGTGATGTTTTTATCAGCTGTTTGGACTCTCATTCTGACGGCACCCATTCACTGCAGAGCATCCATTGCTGAGACACTGATGCAATGCTACATTTATCTGATGAAGAAACAAACTCATCAACATCTTGGATGGTCTGAGGGTGAATATATTTAAAGAAAATACATTTTTTGGTGAACTACTCCTTTAAGCTGAAAAAGCTTATTGTTCGTCAGTCAAGAGTGACATCTACTGAACTGTTCATGCCATTTCCATTGGTTCATTCATGTCCTCTGAACAGGAAGTCAAAACCACAGAATCACAGAATTGTGTCGGAGCTCCATGTTAATTCTGCGGTGGGCTAAACATTTCTGAAATGATTGCTTCATGAATGACCTTTTGTGCAACATAAATCCCAGTAAATGCCTTGCTCGAGGACAAGAAGGGAGTTATATCTTATCTCTGTGGAATATCTCGCCGACCTACTAAATAGACTCTCGGAATCAGTTAAACATAATTGTTCAGTGTTCCTCCATTTACATCGGCCGACTTCAAAATGCCAAGCAGGAAAAAAAGATTAGCTTCTTTTAACAAGGAACCTGTTGTAATGAATTAGAAACCCAGATAGGACGATAGACCACTGAATGACCAGCGCCTTTTCACTTCATGAGTCTCGTTGGGACAGCTATGTGTGGATGAAATCATCTGTGCGGGCACACTCCAGTTCTTCTGGAAAAACATGGCTTTATTTTGATTGTCTGGGATTCAAAATTGGACAGGGTTGGACAACTTCTGCAAATGTCAACATATTCCAAAGGTCTCAAGCCACTGTTGAGAGAACAGAATAATGAATGAGAGGGAAAGCAACAATCCATTTACTGTGCTAAAAAAACCCTCACTGTGTACCAAAACGCTGCAAATGGAACACAATTGCCTCCTAACCTCCATGGGTCTCTATTCAGATGTAAAGAAAAAGAGAACAGTGTGATGCCTATATCCATTAGAGTCTGAATTTGCTTGAATTAATAAAACATTTTGCTCTAAAAAAGTGGTGTACCTAACGTAAACCATGAAAATGCTTGCAATCTCCCAGCTGGGACTTTTTTGACAAACGTCTGCCATTGTAAGAACATTTCAGGAATGGTTTGTTGAACCTTCAAGAAAATTAAGCCATTCAGAACAAACGTGAAACAGTGTCTCAATCGTGAGACGTTCATGGCCCAATTCTGCGGCGCTAGTCTCGGTGTTTATGTCAGCGGAGTCTGGGTAGTTGTGCAAATGAGCTTTCCATCAGCTCCACGGGACAGGAGCAGTCAGTCACTCTGGTTTACAATCTCCCTCCTGGGCACGCATGGCTTTCACAGCGCTAACAGATTTGGACAGCTCGCTGCTGATGGTTTCCGTGTGCTTCATACTTCATCTTGAGAAATGGTTCCAACTAAAGCAGCTTGCTAATTAGTTTTTCATTGTGCAGCGTCTGCATAAACACGTACATATGTAAAAATGCAACTACAGTAATGCTAAGTAAGCTCATCTCGCCAAGTGGCAGGACACAGAGGTTAAAGACACAGATGTCTCATCTTAAAGAAAAAACTATTAATGCTACTCAAAGTCTAATGTTTTCAGAGCTTGCAAGGCAAAATCTATCTATCTGTCTATCTATACACACACACACAC
Organism: Tor tambroides; assembly: GCA_021397915.2. Taxonomy (NCBI): domain Eukaryota; kingdom Metazoa; phylum Chordata; class Actinopteri; order Cypriniformes; family Cyprinidae; genus Tor; species Tor tambroides. The sequence continues at coordinate 46,193 of JAFVLL020024431.1, read as the reverse complement.
ATATATATATATATATATATATGAAAGTCTTAATTTTTATTAAAACTCTTAATAAAGATTAAAGCTTAATAAAGCAGAGCAGAATGTCATAAAGTCTTAGTCACTGCATTAAATGTTGCATGCATTGCTACAAAATGAATATTTACTGTTTTTTTTTTTGCATTGCTTTCTAATACAAATATCTAAACATCGTTAAATCAAGACACATTTATGTGAGATGCAAAGTGAAGATATGCAGTTTGACAGAATTGATAAAAGTTAAGTGAGTTAATGCTTAAAACAAGAACAAACATCTAAACACTTGTTTCCCATTGAATTTAAGTTGATTTTTCAATATACACTACCATTCAAAAGTTTGAGGTCAGTTCATTTTTTCTTTTCTTTTTTTTTATTACAGAATTTTGTAGTTTTATTCAGCAAAAAGGGTGTTAAATTGATAAAAAATAAAAATAAAAAAAAGTGGTAGTAAAGAGCTATATTTCTATTTTGAATAAATGCTGCTCTTTTCATCAAAGAATCATGGAAAAAGTATCATAAGTTCCAAAAAAATATGCACGCAGCATGCAGCAAAAATGTGTCCAACATTTTCCACGTTTCCACATCACAAATCAGCATATTAGGAGGATTTCTGAAGGACCGTGTGACACCGAAGACTGGAGTAATGATGCTGAAAATTCAACTTTTCATCACATGAATAAAATTATATTGTAAAGTATGTTAAAATGAAAAACTGTTATTTTAAATTTTAATAATATTTCACAATATGACTGTTTTCTGTATTTTTGATTAAATAAATGCAGCCTTGATGAGCTTGAGACTTCTTTAAAAAAAACAACTTTTGAATGGCAGTGTATAAATATATCCTCATTATTACTTTAAGTATATTAATAAACAAATATTTGACAAACGTTTTAGGTGATATATTAAAAATGAACAAACATTAATTAGGCTAAATGTTTGGCAGCGATGGAATCATCATAATATTTGTGTACTAAATAGTGATTGCTCATCTTCCTTGGAATAAACTTTATATATTTCAAAATACAAAAAAAAAAAAAAAAAACAACATTTCCATCCTATAGCTGCCTTCACAATCTACACTGACTGTGTTGGCTCTTCCAGCTGAATAAAATCAATTCTTAGAACCAAAACACTATCAGAACAGTGAGATTTTCTAATTCAAAGAACTGCTTTTAAAACAGCATGTACCACTACTTTATAAATGCAAAAACTCATTGCGCCCACACAGCTCTTACTCCTTTACAAGAATCCCTTGAGGACCGGACTCTATTTATGACACTGCTGATAAAGGACAAAGTTCTGCATATTTTTTCCGTTGTTGTTGTTCAAGGAAATATGAGCACACGGATTTGTGTTAATGCACTGAACTGTAACAAATGTGTGCAAATAAGAGCATGCAGCATGCAAGTTAATTACGCACTAAAAAGGGAGCACTCATTAGCATTATCCTGAAGTGTAAACGATGTATATTCATTAGTTACGGACTTTGCAAATATAGCTAAGTCCCCGGCTCGGGTCTGTTGGAAATGCAGAAGATTCGACTCAGTCGTTTTATTCATGTGACGTAAAGTGTTATTTCAGTCATGAGTTGTAAATCCTTTTTTTACAATGTAAATTTGGTCCTTCTGCTCCAGGCTGCTTCCAAATAAAGACTTCTTTCTCTCTGTAGTCATAATTGTCTTTCATTTGAGTGCTGCCCTCCTCCTCAACATCTCCATCAGCCGGTGTCCCCCAGGGATCCGTCCTCTGACCCTTCTCGTTCTGGAGCTCCACTTGTTGTGTGGCATTTCTCACAGTGGGCCATTCTGCGAGAGTATTTCAAAGCAGACTCGGACACGCTCCTGCGGGGCCGCTGGCCTGAGCTGTCGGGCCCCAGCTGGCTTTGTGCTGCCAGCTGCATCCAGTGGTTATTCCTCACAGGCACAACCCCAGGTGTCCTTCCCTTCTGCCCTGTAATTCCCATCTCTTTCATCCTCGCAGGATGTCCAACTTGTATTATGGGCTCATTCAATAAAACAACGTCCAGAGGAGCAGAGGCAGATACGGGTTCAACACAGACACACAAACAGATTGTTTGCAGATGCTTTCACTGTCTGCGAAAATAAACTTTTTCAGCGCTATCTGGCTCCACAGAAAGAGGAAGCACATACAAACCATCTCAAATCTTCCCAAATAGGGATTAATTGCTAATTAAAAGGAAAAATAAAATAAACCTATTCATGTGCTGAAGGAAATGTGCTGCAAAAATAACCACTGGTCCATTAATAGAAACGTAATTTGATTTTACAGCAAGATTAACTGGATTTTTATGGTAAACTAACCACAGTGCAAAACACACCATCACAGTTTGCTAATGTGGTCGGAGTGTTTTTAGCACATTACTAACTGATGTTAGCATGTTGCTGTGTGTTTACTAATCTGTTATGAGTGTTTTTAAGATGTTATTAGGCCTATATGATTGCTAAGATGTTCTGGTTTTTTTTTAGCACATTATGAAATGCCTGCTAATATGTTTTGATGGTTAAGCATGTTGTTATGTGTTTGCTAATGTGCTATAAGTGATTTAGGATTATTTGATTATATGATTGTTAAAAAATATTATCAGTGTTAGCATTTAGCTACACCATTGCTAAGATGTTCAAAGCATTTTCATCAGATTACTGCATGTTTGCTGTCGTTCTGAGTGTTTTAGCATCTTACTGCGCACTTGCTAAGGTGTTCAAAGCATTTTTATCAGATTACTGCATGTTTGTTAAGTCGTTCTGAGTATTTTAGCATCTTTCCATGTGGTTTCTAAGGTGTTCAAAGTTTTTTTTTTTTTTATCAAATTACTGCATGATTGATTTTAGCATCTTTCCATGTGGTTTCTAAGGTGTTCAAAGTTTTTTTTTTTTTTATCAAATTACTGCATGATTGCCAAGTCATTCTGAGTATTTTAGCATCTTTCTTTTTTTGTCATAGAATTTTTATTGTTGCAAATTGCATTTTTACATTTTATACCACCCCACCCACCATATACGATCCTACCCAGCCCCAACAAAGCAATCCCCAATTAGAACACAATGACATCTAAAAAGGAGAGAAAAAAATAAAAATAAAAAGGAAGAAGAAAAATTAAATATTACATATATACATACATAGCATAATTAAGAAAAAAATAAATAAATAAAATAAGGGGTATACATATATATCTCCACTCAATCCATGTCTAAGATTTGTAAATCATTAAAGAATGTGATAAATTGTTGCCATTTTTCAAAAAAAAGATTCCCCCCTACCTCTGATATTGTACTTAATTTTTTCAAGTTTAAAAAAAAAAAAAAAAAAAAAATCTTTGAGCCAAACTGAAATAGAGGAGGGTTGAGGGGAGGTCCAAGATAACAGTATTCTGCACCTAGCAAGAAGAGATGCAAAAGCTATGACGTCAGCCTGTCTCCGGCTTAAAGCCTGACACCGAGAAGGAACACCAAAGATTGCAATCAAAGGGCAAACAATTAACTCGACCACTAGGACATCAGAAACTATTTTAAAGAAAGAATTCCAAAAGTTTTGCAACTTGGGACAAAATGCAAACATATGACTAAGGTTACATGGTGAAAGTTTACATTTATCACACAAATCTGAAACAATGGGATATATTTTAGAAAGTTTTGCCTTCGAAAGATGAGCTCTGTGAATCATTTTAAATTGTATAAAGCTAAGTCTAGCACACAAAGTGGTGGTACGTACATTGTCTAATACTCTACTCCAGTAGTCATCCTCAAACTCAAGGTCAAGTTCCTCTTCCCAGGCCCTGATTATTTTAATGTTGTGAGAATTATCCTTTGACAAGATAATTGCATATACACTATATTGCCAAAAGTATTGGGTCCCCCCTTCTAATGAACAGGTTTGACTACTTTAGTAATTTCCATTGGTGTTTGGTGATGAGTTTTAGGCTCAAGGTCTGCATTTACACTCACACCAGAGCCAGTGTTCAACTGGGATTAGGACTTGGTTTTATGCAGACCAGTCAAGTTCTTCCACACTGACTCAATCAATCATTTTCTTTTTGAACCTTGTCTTATACACAGAGGCATTGTCATGTTAGAATAGAAAAGGGTCCTGTCCAAACTGTTGTTATAATATTAGAAGCACACAATTTCCTAGAATATCATTATATGCTTAAACATTAAGATTTGTACTCATGGAAATTACTAAAGTAGTCAAACCTGTTCATTAGAAGGGGGCGACCCAATACTTTTGGCAATATAGTGTATCTTAGAGATAATCCCACCCATATGAAGATTCAGTTTAAATGCCTCCTCCAATGGAGACTTTGTAGGCAGGGAGGAAAACCCAGAGAACAGAGAGGAGGCACAGTGCCTAATTTGAAAGTACCGAAATAGGTGAGAGGAAGGCAAATTAAATGATGATGATAATTCAGAAAAACACATTATTAATGAAAAGATCTTCAAAGCATTTCAGACCTTTCTTTTTCCAGAAAGAGAAAACGGAATCTGAAAAGGGAGGAAATTTTAGCATCTTTCTATGTGGTTTCTAAGGTGTTCAAAGTATTTTTTTATCAAATTACTGCATGATTGCTAAAGTGTTCTGAGTGTTTTAGCATCTTTCTACGAGGTTGCTAAGGTCTTCAAAACATTTTTATCAGATTACAGCATGTTTGCGAAGGTGATATTGTGATTTTCTGTATTTAAGTCTGATATTCTGGTATGTGAATATTTTTTCAGCCATTTGTCATTTTACGTTTTTTATTTTCTCAGCCATTTTACTGTCCATCAGGCGTAAATCATAAGTCAGAATGCATAATTCATAAATGTAATAGCACCCTTCTCCTCAAAAAACTGCCCGATTTGTATAATTCATGTGCAAAACACAAATGCGTCGAGTTACACGCCAAAGTTCACTAAAGTTGTTCAAATCCAAGTATGAGCAGCAGTAATAGAGATGCTTTCCTCATAGCAAGCGCCATTAAAACACAGCAACAGTTTATTTGCGATCTTCAAAGCCAGAAGACTCCCTATCTGTCATTATGTTTAGTTTTGCTTGGAAAACATTCCCGTTTCTGCTTTATTTAGAGTCTGCTCCACTAAATGTTTAATTATTTTGGCAGATGTGTCTGATGAGGAAGACACATAGAAATTGTCAATAACATCATCCGTGAAGAGAAGAGAGCGAGAAGTGTGAGAGCTGCGAGATGAATTTCATAAACAGAGGATGAGAGTATTAAAAACTGGAGGATTATGACAAGAGGTATAAAATGGGATTGCCAGGATTTTCATACTTTCTGCAACATGGCAGATCGTCCTCACTCTACATCAAACAGAGAATTGTGGGGCAAAATTCATCAGCTTGGCAAGTAGGACGGCAGCGCTTACTCACGGCAGATCTGCCATCAGTGAGATTAGCACAGCACTCCAGACTGCTGCACAACTGATACAATTGCGATGACAAACAGCAGGTGAATTGGTCGCGGGAAATCAGACATGATTGGATAATGGCAAAGCCAATGCTACCTGATTTCACCTAATCACACACAAGTCTTTACCAGCAGATGACGCCACTCGGCTACTTTAACTCTTTCGCCGACATTGACCGAATTTTTCAGTTTCAGACCTCATGCATCAGAGAAACAAGTGCGCAGACATCTTTAGAATTTTGTCTTTGAACTTCCATTTTTGCAGTAGCATGTTGTTATGAGTTATTAGCTGGGGAAGTGGAATTACACTAAAAAAAATCCGTAAAATTTACGGTAAAACACTGGCAACTGAGCTTGCCGGAATTCTACCGTAAAAAATACGGTAACAACATTTTAGGTTTTACGGTTTTAACTTAAATTTACAGTTAAATACCGTAATTTCATTAACTGATATAATGTTAATATACCAACCTATTGAAGTACTGAAATCTGTTTTGTACCTTTGAAATACACTGATAACAGCCAAATGCAGGTGGTGATGAGAAAGTCACATGATGAACCAAAGCCCATCACCAGCAGATTTTAAATAATAACATATATAGAAAGTGCACAATGTCTTTCACACAAACACTAAACACCATCATGGTAACACACATGAAACTGAAATAATGCAATAAACATTCATTTAACAACATTAGGTGTAACAGACCTAACCCTAAAGTACAAAACTGATAAGAAAAAACTAAGAAGAAACATAGTTATTTCAAAGAAAAAACATCAAATTCAAACTAAATTTGAAATGCAACGCAGGGAATTCTGGGAACATCAGTTTACGGTTTTTCCCTGTAAATTTTACAGGAACTTACCGTTAACCATTTAACAGGTTTTTACTGTAGCATTTTCACAGTTTTTTACTGTTAAAATCACGGTCATTTTTTACAGTTTACTTACTGTAGAGTTAACGAAAGTTACGATGTGCATTGTAATGTTTGATGCGGGTGTCATAATAAATTTCAGTAGACCTGTAAGTTTTTAAAACGAGCAGTTCATTCAGATGCCATAGGTATGATTTTGGCATTGGTGGGTACAACTACAGACAACCGATCAAAATTATTGCTAGGGACAATTTAGTAGTTGCTAGATATTGGTAGGGATATGTCATAGCATCTCTATACGCCCTTGAAAATCATAACAAGTGATGTCCGACATTGGAAATCATAGTTCTCTACTTAAATATGAAGAGATCAAACAACAGATCAATGAGTTAATCCAAATTTCACACACACACAAATACACTTCTGAGGAAGATGTAATTCACTTGTTTTGCCTATGTACCCACACACTGAAATTTTGGTCAGATTTTTTAATAGCCTAGTTAAACCATGGTAACTACAAATTAACCATGGTTCTGCTACACTAACCATTGTTTAACCAGTTTAACCCTGGTATTTGTAGTAAAACTGTGGTTATACAAAAACATGGTTATTACACTTTTACTATAGCAAAACCATGGTTAATGCCCCAGAACGTAATCATGCGCACGCTGTCTGCTGAATGTAAACAACGCTGATTATGTTTTGGGGTACTCTCCAAAATGGCGGAAGAAGGTAACTCGAATTGCTGAATAAATGATGTTATTATTGTTTTCTTTGCGCACAAAAAGTATTCTAGTAGCTTTGTAAAATTACGGTTGAACCCCTGATGTCACATGGACTATTTTACTGATGTCCTTGCTATTGACTGTGGTAATATCCTTGCTGTCTATGGAGGGTCAGAGAGCTCTCAGATTTCATCAAAAATATCTTAATTTGTGTTCTGAAGATGAATGAAGGTCTTACGGGTTTGGAACAAGTAATTAATGACACAATTTTCATTTTTGGGTGAACTAAGCCTTTAATTATCCAGATCAAAACACGGCAAAGAAGCAGAAACAAGCCATCTAATAGCTATATAAAACTAACGTGATCATTAAACAGCATATAAATCAGTGCTGATGGAAGCAGTTTATGTTTTGATGTCTGAATCTGCTCCAGACGTAGCCTTTTATAAAAACGCGATGTTCAAAATGTTGCCTTTTTTTATTAACTTACCCACATTCAAGTGTTGATAAAAAAAGAATGCATGAAGCTAGAATAACATTGTTTGTTTAAGAGGCTCTGTTCTATTTTTTTAAATATTGCATGTTCGCATATTCACACAACAAAATATTCTGGGAGCCATGAAGTGGGGAAAGAGTTAAAGTCAACATGAAGCAGCGTTCGCATTTGACTTTCAAAACGTGCTGTATTTCCAAGCCAAACAGAGTATTCAACAAGAGGCTTGATTTTCTCCATCAAGAATTGATTGGATCGTGAGCAGAGGGCGTTAGATATCAGAAAGGAGCCAGCCGTGGATGTGAGTTTGTGAGTTTGATTCGGTCCAGCTCTGTGTCCCACTCCCACCTCATCTGTTGCTGCAAACTCCAGCCTACACACTGACCACTGCCTGCATCATCCCAGCCATTTAGGATGGATTTCAAAGACTGCAAACGACAGCCAGCTAGAGCCTATATAAGCCAGACAGCATCACTGACTACTGCCTTCACCGTTCCAGTCGTTTAGGATGGATTTCAAAAGGCTATACATCAACACAGGACTGCCACTACAGCCTATATCAGCCGGACGCTGCCTGAATCACTCGAATAATCCTTACAATTTAAACACCGAATCATTTATTCATTGAATACGTGGCTATTATTACATACAGTGGCATGCGAAAGTTTGGGAACCCTTTGCAGAATCTGTGAATAATTTTGACAAAATAAGAGATCATACAAAATGCATGTTGTTTTGTTATTTAGTACTGTCCTGAGTAAGATATTTTACATTAAAGATGTTTACATATAGTCCACAAGACAAAAAAAAATAGCTGAAATTATTGGGAACCCTTGGTGGTTACCTGGATGGTCTACGACTGTTTTTTGGTTTTGTGATGGTTGTTCATGAGTCTCTTGTTTGTTCTGAACAGTTAAACTGTGCACTGTTCTTCAGAAAAATCCTCCAGGTCCTGCAGATTCTTCAGTTTTCCAGCATCTTCTGCATATTTGAACCCTTTGCAGCAGTGACTGTATGATTTTGAGATCCATCTTTTCACACTGAGGACAATTGAGGGACTCAAACACAACTATTAAAAAAGGTTCAAACATTCACTGATGCTCCTGAAGGAAACAAAATGCATTAAGAGCCGGGGGGGGGGTGAAACTTTTTGGATTTGAAGATCAAGGTAAATTGTACTTAATTTGTCTTCCGGGAAACATGCAAGTATCTTCTGTTGCTTCCGAAGGGCAGTACTAATTGGGAAAAAATTATATTTCAACAAAATAAGAAAAATTTGGACATCTTCATCCTGTTCAAAAGTTTTCACCCCCCGGCTCTTAATGCATTGTGTTTACTTCAGGAGCATCAGTGAATGTTTGAACCTTTTTTAACAGCTGTGTTCGAGCCCCTCATTTATCCTCAGTGTGAAAAGATGGATCTCAAAATCATACAGTCACTGCTGGAAAGGGTTCAAATATGCAAAAGATGCTGGAAAACTGAAGAATCTGCAGGACCTGGAGCATTTTTCTGAAGAACAGAGCTCAGTTTAACTGTTCAGAACAAACAAGAGACTCATGAACAACCATCATAAAACAAAAAACAGTCGTAGATCATCCAAGTAACCACACACAGTATTAAGAACCAAGGGTTCACAAACTTTTGAAGGGGGTTATTTTAATCATTTCAGCTATTTCTATTTTTTATTTTTTTTGTCTTGTGGACTAAATATAAACCTCTTTTATGTAAAATATCTTACTCAGGAGAGTACTAAATAACAAAATTACATGCATTTTGTATGATCTCTCTTATTTTGTTAAAATTATTCACAAATTCTGCAAGGGGTTCACAAAATTTCGCATACCACTGTATACTAGGCTATGTGTGATTTTGCGTACGCCATAAGTCAAAAGTTTGTAATTAAGTTTTTTAATGTTTTTGGAATGAATCTCTCATAATTACCAAGGTTGCATTTATTACAGTAAAAACAGGAATATTGTAAAATATTACAATTTAAAATAGCTGTTTTCTATGTGAATTGGCCCATATTTTAAAATGTAATTTATTCCTGTGATGTAAAAAGTTGAATTTTCAGCATCATTACTCCAGTCTTCAGTCTCACATGATCCTTCAGAAATCATTCTAATATGCTGAATTCATGCTCTATTATTAATAATATTTCTTATGATCATCAATGTTGAAAATAATATTTGCTGCTTAATATTTTTGTGGAAACCATGATACATGATTCGTGATTCTTTGATGAATAAAAAATTCTAAAGAACATTTATTTGAAACAAAAATCTTTTATAACATTAAAAAGTCTTCACTATCACTTTCGATCAATTTAATGCATCCTTACATAAAATATTAAATATAAAATATTACTGACACCAAACGTTTAAATACTAAAGTATCACAGTTTCCACAAAAATATGAAGCAGCACGACTGTTTTCAACATTGATAATAATCAGAAATGTTTCTTGCTTTGATTACAGAGTAAAAAAAAAAAAAAAAAGATATTCTAAACACTATTCAAAGAGAAGTTCTTTTAAATTATAATAACATACAACTGTTTTTACTGTATTTTGATCAAATGAGCAGAAGAGACTCAAAAAAATAGTAGTGTATGTTTATTTAACTATATATGATAAATGAGTCTCATTGGTTCCTCTCAAGGTTTTTCTCTTCACTACCTAAACAACTTTTTTTTCTCTCTGACAACTCTCTCTTATGGTTCTCTCACTGATTTAAGATATTTTATTTAAAGCTGTTTTGAGACATTATGGATTGTGAAAAGTGCTACACAAATAAAAACCACTGATGCACACTTTTTGAAATCTTGTTATTCTCGCTATTGCATATAACTACTGTTATTATTGCCATAACCTTTATTAAATTTGCATTAACTATTGCCAAGATTTCAGAGAGGCTACAGCAATAACCTAAAACAATGTCTAACTAGTTATTTGGATATAAATTTATTTATTTTTTCTCTGCCCGTGTGACCTAAGTGACATCAGCTGAAAAGAAAAATCGTTTGAAAGGTGAATCAAATCTTTACATACATAAGGTTATAAAGAGAAGTTGTGTATACAGTAAGTAAACAGGGTCAGTTTTGATAGTCATGAACACTTCTCTTGATCCGGTGACTGTACAGTTTCTCCAAGATGTGATAAAACAGAGAAGTCATGTTGTTTTGAACAGTTATTGTATAATATATAACCCATTAGTGCACAGACAGATCATGTTTCAAGCTTGGTCACAGTTTTAGTTTGGAGCTACTTGCTTTATGAAGCACATCATGGTGTCAAAAACAAAAAAAAAGTTTAACCGATCAAGTTTCAAACCTGCACGTGAAACCAGTGTCTTGCATCCTATGCGACATTGCATGGTAGAAATCATGACAAATAAGCACATGATAAAAATAGCGCACTTCTATTTTGCATAGGCTTTGATTTTAGGGTTATAACAGCCAGACAGTTAACCGTACTGCTACTGTAAGTGTGATGTTGAAGATATTAGGCCCTGTGAGGGGGTCAGGATCACATCGGAAAGGTCCACAAACAAACAGGGGAGGTGGGTTAAGTGAGTGAAATCACACATCGGTCATTTCATCCTCCATGTCGTCTCCCTCCGTTTCTCCTTCACCTTCCGCTTCCTCCTCATCCTCGGATGTCATATCTGCGTCATCCATCTGGGACACGCACTTCTGACAGGAACAGACGAATAAGTAATTCTCCCTGAAAATGAGAGGGAAGAAATGATGTGGTTTATCACATAAAAAGCCAAAATCCAGACACAAATCACTATTTACACACTCGTGTCTTTACAAAACCGCATTATATTATATGTGACCCTGGAGCACAAAAGCAGTCATAAGCAGCACAGGTATATTTGTAGCAATAGCCAAACATACATTTTATGGGTTAGAATTATCCATTTTTCTTTTATGCCAAAAATCATTAGGATATTAAGTAAAGATCATGTTCCATGAAGATATTTTGTAAATTTCCTACTGTAAATATATCAAAACTTTTTTTTGATTAGTAATATGCATTGCTAAGGACTTCATTTGGACAACTTTAAAGGTGATTTTCTCAGTATTTTGATTTTTTTGTTTTTTAGATTACTATTTGATTACTTTTGACCTACTACATTTATCACACTGATTTAAATAGGATAATTCATACCATATTGATATAAAAATACATAGAGAAAGAAAATATTCCATTCATTGTTATTAACATGAAGTGCATTAAACATTACGTCAAAGTTTCCCAACCTGGGGTTCATGAAGAAATGAGTTTAATGAAATGCTATTGATTAATTAAATCATAAACATTGTAAAATTTAAATAAGTAATTTTAAAACAACAACAATCAAAATAAAACACTTACTAAAAAAGATTAAATATTTTATTTGTTCACCTGGATGTCATGTGTAATGTAACTACTTGTTGCCTTAAAATCTCAGGGGGACTTGTTTGATTGCGAGTATTTTAAAGTGTAATATAATCACATTAAATGTATTTAATTTTTGGGAATCTGATTATGTAATCCAGATTACATGCAATCATTTACTGCCCAGCACAGTAAGTAAATAAATAAAACTTAAAAACATCCCAGTATAAGGGTTTGAATGCTGAATATTAAAAAAAAATGTTATCTTTCAGACTCAAGTGTTCGGTCCATTAGGGCTTCTTATTCCCTAACAAGTGAAGATACATAATATCCATCAGATCCAGGGGGTCTGTCTCTGATCTTGACTTCACATCCAAGAAGGTCAGCGGTTCTTTTCAAGGTGAAGTCAGGCTTTTCACAGGAATAAAGTGAATATAGATTAAGTGGGATTTCTGAGCAAACCCTCATTGGTCATCCGGGCGGCATAGCTGCTGCGATTGACAGGTAAGTGATCAATAATGAGCAGGGGCCCAGCAGCAAGCCAGCGGCCCCTGTGGTTATCCAGGCCCAGAGCTGCTGCCAGGGACCAAGGCCATTGATCCTCTCTGGAGGTAGACTCAGCCGGCCAGTTTCACACAGAATGCTTAAACAAGGGATTGCATTCGTTTACCTCAAGATCTTGTGCCGGCTATGACGACTCCTGTCTCGCTGGCAGCAGTCCAGGTAGCTGATACAGACCTCCTGCAGAGAGGAGGAGAGAAATTCATGGGACAATCAACAATGAAGCAATTCTGCAGTTATATGATGAATTGAGGGAATTAAGTTATACAGAAATAATCAGAAAAAGCTTTCCAGCGGTCTTCTGTTTTATAAATTGGCCAGAATCATGAAAGCAATCTGTGGGTCTGACAGCATTCATAATGCTTGTCGGTGGTCTTACTTAAGTATAACATTTTTCTCAAAGTAGGTAAACATGTCATTTTTCCAGATGCTTGCTAACTAGTTTGGTCACTGGCAGACCAAAATTGAAATCATTATTCATTTATGCTTGTCCTTTCTGACAGACCTTCATACACAATCACTGTATGGAAATACAATGTTCATGTTGAAGTTGTTAAGATCTTTCATGTTTCTGAAAGAAGTCTATTATGCTTACCAAAGCTGTTTTTAAAAATTCAGTAAAATCTGTAAAATTGTGAAATATTATTACAGTTCAAAATAGCTGTTTTCTATGTGAATATATGTTAAAATAGAATTTATTTCTGTAATCAAAGCTGAATTTTCAGCATCATTACTCCAGCCTTCAGTGTCACATGATCCTTCAGAAATCATTCTAATATGCTGATTTACTGCTCAAGAAACATTTCTGATTATTATCAATGTTGAAAACAGTTGTGCTACCAAATATCTATTGGAAACCATCATACATTTTATTTTTCAGGATTCACTGATGAATAGATAGTTCAAAAGAACAGCAGCTTTTTGAAATGGAAATCTTTTGTAACATTATACATGTCTTTACTGCCACTTTTGATCAATTTAATGCATTCTAAATGCTAAATAAAAGTTTTACTTTAACTTTTGAACGGTAATGTATCAACGTTTGTGTTCCCCAGAGAAAGTCACACAGATGTGTAACGACATTACAATTTTTCTCCATTTAATTCTACTTCCTTGCATCTCCACATCCTGTATGCTACCTCACCTCAAAACAAATTCAGGAACTGAAATGGAATTTAAAAAGCATTCTCGATTCAGTTCTGATTAGTGCAAAACATAATAATAAATGGCAACTATGCAACTAATTTGGCATTACACTGTAAAAAATAAAAGTGGTTTCAATTTAAAATAATTTGTTACCTGGCTGCCTTACAATTTTAAGTTTAGTCAACACAAATATCTAAGTTGTCACTTAGTACAACTTAACATTTCAAGTTGACTAAACTTATCTGAGTTGGCTAAACTTAAAATTAATTATTTTAGGTTGACTCAATTTTTTACAGTATAGATAAACTTACAGAAATTCATAACGCTCTATTTGTTAACTACAATGTGAATTCAGAGATGAAAGCCAACCCTAAATATGGATATTTTTTAGTGCTGTCAAATGATTAATTGCATCCAAAATAAGTTTTTGTTTACATAATATATATGTGTGTGTACCGTGTATATTTATTATGCATATATAAAAACACACACATACAGTATATATTCTGAAAATATTTTCATTTTCTTAAATACATACATGCATGTGTTTGTATTTATATATGCATAATAAATATACACAGTACACACATATATGTGACCCTGGACCACAAAACCAGTCATAAGGGTCAATTTTTCGAAATTGAGATTTCTACATCATCTGAAAGCTGAATAAACAATCTTTCCATTGGTGTATGGTTTGTTAGGAGAGGATAATATTTGTCTGAGATACAACTATCTGATAATCTGGATCGTTTGACAGCACTAATATTTTTCTTACAAAACCGCATTGATTTGCTACAGTAGACCTTTATTCATCCCCCGGAGCCGTGTAAGGCATGTCTCATTATGGATGCACGTGCTTTATTTGACTACTTTTGGACTGTTGAACCAAAACACCCATCTACTCCTATTCAAACGCTTGGAAGAGCAAGGATCATTTTTAATATAACTCCCATCATATTCATCTGAAAGAAGAAAGTCATATGTGACCCTGGACCACAAAACCAGTCACAAGGGTCAATTTTTTTTTAAATTGAGATTTCTACATCATCTGAAAGCTGAATAAATAATCTTTCCATTGATGTATGGTTTGTTAGGATCGGACAATATTTGACTGAGATACAACTATTTGAAAATCTAGAATCTGAGGGTGCAAAAAAATCTAAATATTGAGAAAATCATCTTTAAAGTTGCCCAAATGAAGTTCTTAGCAATGCATATTACTAATCAAAAATGAAGTTTTGATATATTTACAGTGCTGGTCGATGAAAGCGTCCAGTTGCTCCCTCTGCTGGCTGGGAAGCTCCAGAGCATCACACGCATGAACCCACTGACTCAGAGAACTACACACACACACACACATCAGATCAGAGGAGTATTATTCTACTGCACACTCGTCTGTGGTAAAACACAGTGATTGTTTGCATTGAGCGGATCTCACCTGGTGCCAATACCCTGACCGTTGGTCCCAACGAGTGAAAAGAGAGAGCGAAACCCATCTGGGGTGAACCACTATAACAAAGAACAAACTCGTTTTATTTTATTTACACTCCTCAGGCATCACATGGGCGAAAAGTAGTGATAAATCACACGTATATAAACCAGATTCAGAGCCCGTTTGACCAATTAACAGGTGTTATCTCCCCCTAGTGTCAGTAACCGGTATCAAGCCTTGTCAATAAATCTGACATTTTCTTTTCTTCAGATATTGTATTGAAGAAAATATACACTAGCCTTCAAAATGTTGGGTTCAGTAAGATTTTTTTGGTAAGTTTTTATAATAAGGCCCCATTAGTTAATGCATTAACTAGCAATGAGATATTTGTTACTGTATTTAATAATCTTTGTTAACATTAGCTAATAAAAATACATTGTATGTTCATGTTAGCTCATGCCCATTAAATGATATTAACAGATACAACTTATGATTTTAATAATGCATTAATAAATGCTGAAATCTACATTAACTAAGAGGAATACATGCTTTAGAAGTACTTTTCACTGTTAGTTCATTTTAACAAATGTTAACAAATAGAACCTTTAAGTGTTACCGTTTTTTATTTTTATTTTTTTAAGAAATTAATACTTGTATTCAAAAACTATTCAGTGATCAGATTAAAAGTGACAGTAAAGAAATGTATTTAGTATAAAAGTTTTTTTTTTCCTAAATCAAAGAATCCTGAAAATAAAACACTGTAACAGTTTCAACAAATGCATATTTAAAAAAAATACACTAAATATATTAATAAGAACTGTTCTTGAGCAGTAAATCAGCATATTAGAATGATTTCTGAAGGATCATGTGACACTGAAGACTGGAGTAATGATGCTGAAAATACAGCTTTGATCACAGCAATCAATTACATTTTACAATATATTCACACAGAAAACAGTTATTTTGAATTGTAATAATATTTTTCAATTTTAATGATTTTACTGTATTTTTGATCAAATAAATGCAGCCTTGACAATAGAGACTTACCAAAATCTTAACAACTCCATATTTTTGAACGATAATGTATGTTCATTTAGCTTTTTCTTTTTAATTAAAGGGGTCATATGACATTGCTAAAAAGAACATTATTTTGTGTATTTGGTGTAATTACAGTATGTGTTATTTTCCACATACTGTACATTACTGTTGCTCTTCTATGCCCCGCCTTTCTGAAACGCTTCGATTTTTACAAAGCTCATCGTTCTGAGAAGCGAGGCTTTCTCTGATTGGCCAGCTATCCAGTGCGTTGTGATTGGCCGAATACCTTGTAAGAAACTATAGTCTGCCTCGACCCAGATTCCACTCCACAATATATGTTTGATCATGCTCATTTCCCAAAATGGCTTAATTATTATAGAGAAAGAAGGGGTGCAGTTATTTGTTTGTAGACCATTTGGGATGATCACATCCTGAGCAAATGGTCACCAGTTGTAGAATGGGAGCGGGTGTGGGAACTACCTGAGAACCACCTCAGACAAAGGGGTGTCAGAACTTAATTAATATACAGACCACAGCTGTTACAACAGGAGCAACTTAATTTATATGAAGGGTAGTAAACTGTAGGGGTATAAAAGGTTTGAACTAAGGATGTTCTGGGTTCACTGCAACTCCGTTGAACCCAAGGTACAACATGTACTTTGTCACTGCTATGCTGCAATAAACATCTTCATCAAGATCTTCAATGTCCTCATCACTTTTTCTTACAACCTCAAGCGTGAGACGGAAATGTTACGCCCCTCACCGTATTGTGATGGCGTTTCATGGCGCGACCACACAAAAACAATAAAACCCATTACAAATGAGGCATTTGTTGCATCCAGTGGGGACATAATTACTGATTATAATGACTTATACGGTCTTTTTACGCGTTGCGTTGCGTTGCATCGCGCCGCGTAAACATTACCATGTCTGCATTTGTGATCGGAGAAACGACAAACAACAAGCTCTACTCTACACTGCTCAAAACTCACGTTTGAATCGTCAGTGGCAGAAATGTACTTACAGGCTGTGAGTCAGAAGCGTCAGACTGTCCTTGCAAATTTGGAATTGCCCCTCTTTATAGAAACAGCCTTTGTGCAAGCCAGCATTGTAGTTTCCAAGTTCAGGAAATAGTCCTCCATAAAATGTACTGCACACACTCGAGTATTTGCGTTGTACTGCTCTGGAACAGTGTTGTAAATACAACTTAATCACTGATTTCTAGTTGTGTCCTCTTTTGGAAGCCCAAACAAAATAGTTTCGCTTTAACAATGAAACAGCATCTCCAGGACATGGCGCCGGCGGCAGCAACAATACTACAGCCAGAATAATAGTTCCTCCCTCTTTCACTGCGTGTACGTTTGGGCGGTGTTATGAAAATCTCCCCACATCGTGACGTAGACATGTGGGGGCGTGTTTGAACGAGCCGTTTTAGGGGGGCGTGGCAGAGTCTTAACATGGATAAAGAATATCTCTTTGGTTTTGAGACTTTAGTCTTTGCAACTTCAGGGATCTTATCTATGCACAAACAGCTTGTAACACACCAAAGAGAAAGGAAAGCTTGAAATCGCATCATATGACCCTTTTAAATCACTAAAGACAGATGGACAGTGATACAGACAGACAGACGGATAAATGCGAGTCTGACCTGACTGAGACGATCCTCATACAGCGCTGTATTAAAGAGATTACGCAGCAAGGCCAGCTGTCCCTGATAAAAATAAATAATAAACAACACTACTGTATTTTGGGGCACTTTTAAGATGTGAATCAATATTCTGCATTGTAGAAATCATTAACTTGTCGCTACTGTAAAAATGAAGACAAAAGACTACGGCATTCACCTGAAACTTCTCTCCCAACAATTTATGAACTATTTCCTCCTCTTCGTTTGCTGTACGGCTACGAAAAAGAGAGAACAGCCTCTGCCAGCGTCCCTTATCTTGAGCCTGGAACAACAACAAAACAAGCTGTTTTCAGTTATTTCACACTTACTTATGGAAGCCTGTTTTCGCCACTGAATAAAAAATAAAAAAAAAGATAATTGTGACTTGTTGTCTACTTCTTTTCTCAGAATTTTGAGATATAAAATCACAATTGCGAGTTATAAAGTCCAATTCTGAGGGAAAATGACTATTTTCTTACAATTGTGGGTTTATATCTCACAATTCTGAGAAAAGAAGTCAGAATTCAGAGAAAAACAAAAGATAAAAGCTCGCAATTACATTTCTATTTTTTTTTTTCAATGACAGAAACAAGCTTCCATACTTACAAAAAAATGAATTTATGTAATCAATCCTCTTAGACACTTATTTAGACCAATAAAGAGAAAATAACCTGCTTGATGGTGGCCACCATCCTTGCCATTATCATGATACTGGATGTTTCCGGAGGATAGTGGACACTCCTGAATAACATGCAAAAATGAGTTTAACATTTATTTCAAGGCCTTTGCACCAGCAGCCTTCAAACCCCAGCAATCAATTACTGACGAAGCAAGCAACCGCGACACTTCTCCAGTGTTCTGCATAGAGATGAAACAGTATGAAAAATTCACATCATGATTATAGTGACCAAAGAGATCAGATTTATCCATAGTTTCGGTATTGTTAAAATGTGCTACTGAAATCATATCACCTAACAAAAACCAACAAGCACCAAATACAATTAGCAGCACTGTGCACTTTTTGTTTGCATAAACATTAAAATGAACTTTAAACATGACAGTAACCCCCTTCTTTTGATTCATGGCTGAAAGAAGTGTTTGCTTGCATTAAATTGGAAAATATTAGGTTGTCACTCACTGGCTCTTTAAGGACTTTTAACAAGGAGTGGTGCTCCTTTTTAGATTATTTGTTGGCTAACTCTTTAGATACTTAAAGCTGCAGTCAGTAAGTTTTGCCTCTTTGTCGCCATCTCTGTTTGAAACCTGTAATTGCAGTTATTTGCTGAATTATCTTTGCATGTATTGTGCCTTGGCACGGGTCCAGCGCGGATGAATCTAATGTTTTGAGCAGTATGTGTGCACAATCCTCACAACTTCTTTATGTTTACAGACGTAAACGCAGCAGCATGCTCGAATTTCCTGCCAGTACCACTCAAATTATAAAATATTATTATAAGCTAACCGTTGTGAATCAGGCTAAGGTAAGGAGATAGTTTTGAACACTGGCTAGTTATGTACTTGCTCAAAAATTATTATAAATTTTAAAAATGTAACCAAATTAATTTTTAAATTTTACAAAAAAAAAAAAAAACCAGTTACGGACTGTAGCTTTAATCTGAGCATTTTAAGATTGTGTTTTTTTTTTTGTTGTTTTTTTATGGGAAGTTAACTGACTGAGGGAGGTGTTTACTGGGGAATGATCATTTCATAAAATCAGTGTTGTTATCTGCTGATTTGATGGTCCATGCAGGAAATGCATTTTTTTGCAGAAAAAAAAAAAAACACAAAAAACACTGCAGTCAGATTAAAAAAAAAAAAAAATTGGTTTGGTGATTCACACGATAATATTCAACTAACACATGCTACATGATCAATTAAGGTTTTAACAACAACAAAAAAAAGTTTTATAAAATGATAAATCTCACATTTCAGCCTTTAAATCATTTTTAAGAAAAGAATGAATCAAAATGATAAATTATAGGCATTTTATCTGCTTTATAAACAATTCTACAAAGGCTACCTTATCCGAAGTGTTGAGACTTTTAGAAAGCACATTATCTTGTTTTCCATCCACAGGTTAAGATTTAGAACAAAAATTTGGTCCCATTTTTGCATTGGTCTGAACACAAACGGCAGACAGACTGAACGAAAATGTAATTCCGCTGTCTGACAGCAGGTGGCGCTTATGAAACATCAGAGCTGTTTCCACGGTAACCTCTGAAAAACAAAGCAGGCTATGCTTATAAACACTACTTTATTAGGCTTTACACAGAGGGAAGATGAAAAGCAAAAGCCATCATAACTTTTCTGTAGACAGTTCCCCCTTATGCATTAATAATTAATTTATTCATACATTCTTCCATATAATTTCTCTCAGCAACCTAATAAGCTGTATGTCGCGCCTGCGTGAGACTCTTACTAACTCTGCTTAATGTTGATTAGTATTTACCTCGAGTTTTTCAAATCATGATAATCAAACATGAAACGGTAATACTAACCGTGGTTCATCATCAAACGGGTAACCATTTCATCCCTAGTTCTGCATAATATCAAAGTCCCTTTAAGCTATTCTATAGACTTTGAT
Organism: Tor tambroides; assembly: GCA_021397915.2. Taxonomy (NCBI): domain Eukaryota; kingdom Metazoa; phylum Chordata; class Actinopteri; order Cypriniformes; family Cyprinidae; genus Tor; species Tor tambroides. The sequence goes on along the minus strand of JAFVLL020024431.1, from coordinate 25,847 downwards.
AATGTTTTCAGTATGCAGAGCTGGGGAGATTACATACTGATTCAAAATTACATGACAATTCATCCATTACATTATGCATTTTAGGTAATTTAATCAGACTACTTTTAGATTACTTTTGACCTAATGCTTATATCTTCCTAATCTAACCATATCGATATAAAAATGCAAAAAAAAGTAAATATATTCCATTCATTGTTATTTGACAACATGAAGTGCATTAAACATTGCATTACATTATCAAGGTTTCCCAGACTGGAGTTCATAAGGGAACTGCAGATTGTTTGTCAGTTTAATAAAAAAAGCAAATAATTAGTTAAATCACAAAAATGTAAAATTTTAATAAATAATTTTAAAATATCAATCAAAATAATACTTACTAAAAATGTAAATATTTTATTTGTTTACTTGCATGTCATGTGAGCATTATCCAACGTCAGAGAACCGTAAACATGCAAATGTGTTACTTATTTATTAAAATATTTATTTTAAAATCTCAGGAGTACTTTAAGTAAATATATTAGGTGAAATTGATTCGGCTGACAAAAAAGTTTGGGAATTTCTGCATTATGTGTAAATAAGAAATAACACAAATTTTTACAAATTCAAAATATGAAAAAGAATTAACGAGAATCAATAAACTATCAATAATTTGTAGTCTGATGACTAGGCCTGTCGCAATAATCAATATATCGACTTATCGCACAATATATGTACATGACCTCAAAAATTTTTGGTGATGCAATATACTGCTCATTATATTTACATAAAAATTAATATCACCACGTTTTTTGCATTCCTCTTGCGCCGGTGTCTTTTGCAGCATCTCATTCATAACGTGGTGTAGTCATGAGGTGCTAGTTCACATTTAAGAAATGCTTCTACAAAAACAGTTTCATCTGCAGATATGGCCTTAGTTAGGGATCTGTGCCTTTGTGCATACGGACATCTCTGATAAGTAGGGATCGTGTTTTTCAGCAAGAGTGCAGTGCACTCTTCATTTACTGAGAAAACATCTCCAGACAAGTTCTTTATGCATTTTTATTTTTTCTTGTTACTTTGCACTATTTATTCCAATTTTTTAAGGTATCTAATATTTTGATACTTAATTTCCAAGATCTAAATATTCTTAAGAATTAAAAGTTTGTCATTTTAAAGTGTGTTCTTGCATTATGCTGCTGTTAAATTATGATTATATATTCAGTGGCATAAAATGGTCTTATTAATAATATCGCTTATCGCAATTATTTCTGGGGCAATATATCGCACAACAAAAAGTTGTTATCGTGACAGGCCTAGTGATGATGAGTATTTTAAAATGTCATTTAATCTAATTACAAGTACTTCACTTTTTGGAATCTGATTAGGTAATCCAGACTGCATGAGAGAGCATTTACCGCCACGCGTCCTGCAGCTTGTTGAGCGGATGATCTGGATCATGGTGAGACGGGCCGAGGCACAGGAGCTTGTGGTACTGCTCCCACGCAGCCTGCCGGCACTCAGCGCTGCAGTACATCACCTGAAGAGAGGAACGCACATCCGGTCCATTCAGAGTGACTCATAGAGACCGCTTCACAAAAACACATTAGCAGCATATCTGTACTTAATTACCTCATTATTTTGGAGGGAATTTGCTCAAGTACTACTGAAGCAGAATAATTCAGTTTCCAATGAGAAAACATGCTTTTTATATTCCGACCTTCAATGTACATTTTTTTGCAGGTCATCATAACTTAAGAACGTCCTTGTGCTTCCGAAGTTTTACATTAAAAACCCAATGAAATTACTTTTCAGTGGACAATGTGATTGGTCAGAGTTATGGTCAGCTAAAGCAAAAAGTTTTAACCCTATAAAGCCTACAGCATCATATGTGACCCTGGAGCACAAAAGCAGTCTTAAGTTGCTGGGGTATATTTGTAGCAATAGCCAAAAATACATTGTATGGCTCAAAATTATTGATTTTTCTTTTATGCCAAAAATCATTAGGATATTAAGTAAAGATCATGTTCCATTAAGATATTTTGTAAATTTCCCACCGTAAATACATCAAAACTTAATTTTTGATTAGTAATATGCATTGCTAAGAACTTCATTTGGACAACTTTAAAGGTGATTTTCTCAATATTTAGATTTTTTTTGCACCCTCAGATTCCAGATATTCAAATAGTTGCATCTCAGCCAAATATTGTCCTATTGTCCTGGAAAGCTTATTTATTGAGCTTTCAGATGATGTATAAATCACAATTTCTAAAAATTGACCCTTATGACTGGTTTTGTGGTCCAGGGTCACAAATCTGATATTGTATCTTTAATACCAGCATATCTTAGCACTGAAGCTGAGGTCCGACTCTCCTATAGAACCAGCTTTATCTGTAGGACTGCATATTTACCCATATTCAGGATATGTAATATTTTCATTTGTATTTAATAATATATATGTTATTATATTATTGTGTTGCTGGTATTCCTGTATAATTATGATCAGAACACATAATCCTGTTTTTGTTGCAATAATGGTTTGTTTTCTTAAGTGCAATACTTTTCAGTGCATGTTAGTATTTGTGATGATTTTGATGTATATTCAGTCACCATTATTGCACTGTTTTTTTATTACTTATTGCTGTGTCTTGTCAATACTACTGAATCGTCTACATTTCCTCTTTGGGATAAAATAAAATCTTATCTTATTTGATACGTGCATTTCCAAGGCCTCTAGATTATCAGTGTTTTTTTCTTTCTGTTGTACACAATCTACTACACGCCTCCTGTTTCCTGATAGTTTCTACTTTTTTTAGCAAGCAAAAGGCCTTTTAGTATAATTGTAAAATATCCAACATCAGGTCTTTTTGATGTACAATCTTTGATTTTTATAAATAAAACACAAGAATAACTTTATTTTTGGGACCAATTCTCACTATTAACTAGTATGCATATTACTAGCATATTTTATTGCTTATTAGTAGTTATTAAGCACATATTAATGCCTTATTCTGCATGACCATATTTCACATCCCTTAACCCTACACCATACCTAAACTTAACATCTACCTTACTCACTATTAATAAGCAACAATTAGGAGTTTACTGAGGCAAATGTCATAGTTAATAAAGAGAATTGGTCCTCAAAATAAAGTGTGACCAAACATTTATATTATCAGTAATATTTACTGGATTGAAGCACATTCACATTACTTGATCATCTGTACATGCATACATATTTTATAAAAAAAATAAATAAATAAATACAAAAAACATGTTAAATTGCAACATCAAATCATCAGGCTTTTGAGGAACATTTCATATATATCTCTGAATAATCATTGTATTGTACTGCATTATATGTGTTACCCCCACAATAAAAACTACAGAGCTTTGACCATCAAACTAAGCCTAAACTAGGACATATTACTTACTAAGAGATATAGAGCTGATATTTATAAGCATTTTATGTAGCCTACTGTCATAAAGATTTCATTGATTTACATTACAAGCTATCAAAAAGCCACATAAATATCAGTTTTACTCAGTTTGGGCCTCTAAATAAAACGCTTTTATTCTTTCTCCAATATGAGCTCCATAATCACACTATATCATATTGCATGAGCTATAAAAGCCTGGTGTACAAACATGACACAAAACATGAAACTCATCTACAAACTATTTCATATTTTGTCTAGAGGTTCAAAAACAGTTCTATTAAAAATAAAAACAAGAACGCTTTCTGACAATTATTTCATGTCAGGCTTAACAGGGTTATTAATATCATATAGTCTGTTTGTTTGTTCATAATGACATTTTCCATAAAAACGACTTCTTTTAATGTCTACAAGAGCAAGAATGTGCACATTACATTCTGAACAACAGATATTAAGTGAAATGTTCATAATCAGTGTAATCAATCAATAGCAGGAACCAGATTATGAAGTGCCACCTGAATCAAACACTAGATAACAGCAAGGCTAACAGAGGAACAGATTAAGCTCTTATGTTTGTATGTTTTGTGTTTTATGCTACATCACCACCTTCTTGACATAATTGATGTTCATCATCTGATTGCATGACCTCTTGTTATTAATGATCTGTAGTTGTTTGTTGTCAACACCTGTTTGTCTGAATGTTCCCTCTGACTGTCTGGTGTATTTTGTTTGCCAATATAAAAATAAAACATATTATTATTATTATCATGTGTACCTGACAGTGTGGACAGGCCTGGTGTCGATCCGGACGCACTTTACACAGCTCGGGGTGAGGCAGACTGAGAGCCGGCAGACCACTCAAGCGCCTGGCGTTCTCCTCCGCCGTCTCCAGAGCTCGCAGACAGTACTCACACGCTGAAGACGGCATAAACACATCAGAAATATATTTACAACCAAAACAAATATATGAATGATAAATAATGTATAGAAAATGTATGAAATGCATAATATACACAGCTATTCAAAAGTTTGGTTTTAGGATGGTTCTTAAGCTCATCAAGGCTGCATTTATTTAATCAAAAATACAGAAAAAACAGCAATATTGTGAAATATTATTGCAAATTAAAATAACAGGTTTTTTTAATTTTAATATACTGTAAAATATCATTTATTCCTGTGATAAAGCTGAATTTCCATCAGCTATTACTCCAGTCTTCAGTGTCACATGATCCTTAACAATATGCTGATTTATCATTAATTTTGGAAACAGTTGTGCTGCTTAATATTGTTTTGGAAGCTGTGATACTGAAGAAAAGCATTTATTCAAAACAGAAATATTTTCTAACAACATATGTCTTTACTATCACTTTTTATCAATTTAACACATCCGTGCTGAAAAAAAATAATTTCTTTCAATAAATAAATAAAAATACTGACCTCAAACCTCAAATTACTGACTAAACGGTAGTGTGTATTGCTACAAAAGATTTCTATTTTGAATAAATGCTGTTATTTTTAACTTAATATTCATCAAAGAATCCTGAAAAAAAGTATCACAGGTTCCACAAAATATTAAGCAGCACAACTGTGTCCAACATTGAATATAAATCCGCATATGAAAATGATTTCTGAAGGATCATGTGACACTGAAGACTGGAGTTATGATGCTGAAAACTCAGCTTTGATCACAGAAATAAATTACATTTCAAAGTATATTAAAAATCAAAAACTGTTATTTTAAATTGCAATAATATTTCATAATATTCCTATTTTTTTCTGTATTTTGAGCAAATAACTGCATCTTTGATGCGCAATAAACACTTCTTTTAAAAAAAAAAACATTAATGATCCCAAACTTTTGAAATAATTCTGTCATCCCAGGGTCTCAAAGTGACGCATAAATAAATAACATTTTTATAACAAAGATATGATCAAGAACATGTGTATGAATGATCAGAATCTATGCACTCACCTCTGTATTTGTACAAGGCATTCCACAAGAACTGAGAAGAGACTAGAGGCTGCTCAATAAAAATGGTGTCACCCTTTTTAAAGGGTCTTTTCGCGAATAATCCTTTGCCCTGAGGAGAAATAATTCTATAATTATAAAATAATATATTAACGTTTGCTGTCTGAAGCGCGAGATGGGAGAAACCCATTTAAAACTACATGTTCTTATACATGTCTAGACTTTAGAGAACATGCATGTGATTATTTGTCACAGTTTGCATATTTTGGATTGTCCACATTTCTTTGATCAGCAGGTTCTGGCACGAGATGAGAATAAACCGGCTGATCTGGGAGGGGTGCGAGCTCCACAATCACAGCCAATCCGCTGAATAAAAACACAAGCGACCTACATTATATGAGGAGGATGCGTCTCTGTATTGGGTTAACTGTTGCATACCTTGACATTATCGATAAATCGAACCTCCACGCAATTACTGGCTTTGGAAGGATCCACGCAGCGAGAAAACATGTCATCTACGGGCGCCGCCATGTTGGATATTTACATATCAACCTCTGACCTCTCGGATTGACCAATAGCGTACATGGAATAAATCTGCTTTCTCTGCCAACGCTCGACTGCGTAAAATTATATTTATTTAAGAAAATATCGGTGCTGTATGCTATAAACATCAATGCTACGCTGAGAATGTTTATTCTGATACTGCTTAGTAAAAACATAAAAATGTGGCATCGGAAGGCGGGGCAACAGAATGAATCGTTCTGCTGAGTCGGATCTTTTGACTCGTGAGCAATTATTGAAAAGCAGAATTGTTACAAATTAAACATCGCGGAAATATGTTAACAACTTGAATACGACAGTTATAAACAAACACACGAGTTGGTTTTAATGAGTTTCGCTTTATTAAAACTATATTTAGGTTCTGTTTTAGGCCTATATTTTTCGAGCTGAATCATGGCTGCAACAAGTTGAACTGAAATGTATAAAATTACAATAAACACCATTATAAATTCAACTTAAATTATATTTTAAAACATGTTGAAATTACATAAAAGTTGTGACCGCTAAATGGGCATGCGCACATCAATATAGCGTAATTTTTTCACACTGTACAATGATAATTACTATTTTTTGCATTATTGTAAGGGTAGGTTTAGGGTTGGGGTAGACATTAATAAAACACAATCTAATAGGTAGGAATGTAATTTATTGTTAGCTTCCGGTTTTATCCCTTCTAGCCACAACCCTAAACAGTTTTCTGCTAACTGTCTGTGGCTTATTTCATCTTCACAAATGTAAAGTTACTGATTCCCAATTTTAGGATTTTTTGTATTGATCTGAAAATCTCACTGCTCATCACTTAATAAGAAAGCAGCTAAAACAACTATTTTGATGGAAAAAATGACTTTGATGTAAGGGTTACCTCCTGGTTATTCTTTGAAGTTGACATTCTTATGTGTAATTATTTATTCTAGTTTAATTTAAAAAAAAAAAAAAGATGTTTCTGTTAAGTTCTATCTATTTGTTTTTCTTTTTATATTTCTTTTTATTTATTATTTATTTTTTGGCCTGATTATTTTAGTAGAATATTATTCTGTTTTGTATTCTGGTTGAGTATGTATTGTGTAGCCTATATAACATATAAACCACTTCTTTCACCTAAAATATGAGTCCTCTATCCATAGTTTTGTTTTCTCCATTAAAAAATGATGTTAACTGATGGACTGGAGTGGTGTGGATTATTGTGATGTTTTTATCAGCTGTTTGGACTCTCATTCTGACGGCACCCATTCACTGCAGAGCATCCAAATTTTTCCAAATCTGATGAAGAAACAAACTCATCTACATTTTGGATGTACTGAAGGCGAGTAAATTTTCAACCAATGTATTTTATTGCTTTGCGTCAACCTGAGTCACATGTGTGACCCTGGAGCACAAAAGCAGTCTTAAGTCGCTGGGGGATATTTGTAGCAATAGCCAAAAATACACTGTATGGGTCAAAATTATTGATTTTTCTTTTATGGCAAAAATCATTAGGATATTAAGTAAAGATCATGTTCCATGAAGATATTTTGTAAATTTCTTACCATAAATATATCAAAACTTCATTTTTGATTAGTAATATGCATTGCTAAGAACTTCATTTGGACAACTTTAAAGACGATTTTCTCAATATTTTGTTTTTTTTTTGCACCCTCAGATTCCAGATTTTCCAAATATTGTCCTATCATAACAAACCATACATCAATGGAAAGCGTTTTTATTCCGCTTTTAGATTATGTATAAATCTCAATTTCGAAAAATTGACACTTAAGACTAGTTTTGTGGTCCAGGGTCACATATTGTTCTTTTAAACAGTATTTCTGTTGTATGTATCCCCTGTGAATATTATGTGCTAAATAAAAAAAAAAAAAACCTAAATAGGTTTTATTCGGATCATTGAAAAAATGGTTCTTTGAAACGAATTGTTCGAAAGAACCGACTCCCAAAAAAGAGTCAGTTTACGTCACGGCTGGTAACCAATCAACGTTCAGCTTCCTCTCGCTAGCCAATCAGCGCTCAGTCCACTCTCTTGAATTCTCTACAGCGGGTCGTGTGTTTTGGTTGGTAAGAGTAAGAAAATTCCCCTAAAGTTTCAATAGTGCGCCTAACTAACCAACCCTTACTAAATAACACGATACAGCGTGTGTAAATTTTTCAGTTCTAACGTGGAATTGACAGCTCTTGTTGAAAATGTTGCTGGCGGAAGTGAAAAGGCTAAAAGTGGCCGAGTTGCGTGCCATGTTAACGGAGCGAGGACTGGACCCGAAAGGCCTGAAGGCCGAGCTGGTGGTTAGGCTGATCTCTGCGATCGAAGCCGGTGTTGAACCCATCAAAAGTGGAGATGAGGAGGGAAATGGTAGTGAAACGACGAGTATAGAGCCAGCAGAAGAGCCGTCCAAGTCTCACTCCCCGGAATCGGAGCAGTGTGTTAAGACGCGGTCTCCAGTGTGCATCGGTCCTCCTAAAAAGAGCATGACTGCTTATACTGATCAAAGTACACAGACTGACCCACTTCAGCTGTGCTCATGCACTGCCCCAATAGCCACAGCAGAGCCCGTTATATCTGGAGAGCAGAGACAACAGCAGGCGAATCCACGGCATCCAGCCGCGAATCTGCATCCTGTCGCCTTGGCAACCGCTGCTAGGGAAGATGCAGAGTCAGGATGCTCATCATCAGTCTTGGCCATTTCAGAGCCAGAAGCAGCACAGCAGCAAGAGCAGTGTAAGTCATGCTTAGAGCACAATTAATAAAGTGTCTCTTTGCTGATCATATACTGAAATTAAAGTAAGATGATTGTATGATGATTAGTGCTCTCTCTTGCAGTGCTCCATAGACTGTCAGATGGACCTGAGATAGTGGACTCCACCCCAGAGGAGAGCAGGGAGCTCAAGAGGCCTTGTGAGGAGAGAGGCAGAGATTATTACGAGTTCAAAGAGGACATTCATTACAACAGGTATTGATTATCGGTCTGCTGAAACTGCAAGAGCTTGTACTTAAAGGTATTTCAAAGAAATTTTTTTTTGAGAAGGAAATTGCTCATGCTCACCAAGACTGCATTGCTTTGTAAAATTCTGAAATATTATTGCAATTTAAAGGAACTGGTTTCTATTTGAATATATATATTAATATAATTTATTCATGTGATGCAAACCTGAATTTTCAGCATCATTACGCCAGTCTTCAGTGTCACATGATCTTCAGAAATCTTTCTAATATGCCGATTTACTGCTCAAGAAACATTTCTGATTATTAGCAATGTTGAAAATCATCTTTGATGAATAGAAAGGTCAAAAGAACAGCATTTATTTGAAATACAAATACCAGTGCTGTGTAAAAAGTAATTACATGTAATCTGGATTATGTAATCAGATTGCAAAAATTAAGTACTTGTAATTAGATTATATTACATTTCAGATTACAGTTACTTTACTCTGTTGTTTTCTCTTTTCTTATCAGTTTGATATAATCCCACATGCAAGTCTATGTGATAAACGAGTTAGGTCAAAAGTAATCAAAAAGTAGTCAGACTACCTAATGTGTAATCCAGATTGTAATTTGTAATCAGTAACAGACTACAATCTCTAAGCAATCTACCCAGCACTGTTTGTATCATCTTATATAACTAAATTTAATGCTTCCTTGCTGAATGAACAAGTCCTACTGACCCTAAACAGATCTTAGAAAACAGATTTGAACATTTCTGACTTTTTCCTCCCTGATTTGTTTGTCTTCAGAGCTAAAACACCAGAGCTGCTGCCGGAGCCTGAGGAAGAAGCTGAAATAGATTTTGAAGATGTTCGACTGGATTCCTGTAAATTCATCACGACCCAATACATCTTCAGATACTGAATGAGTCATTTGATTCGGGATGAAAGCTTCATGAAAGCCTGTCCTCAGAAACACTGTGTTTGTTTGTGTTTCACAGATAACTGTGACCTGCATTTTGAGGTGGACTCTGATGGAAGCAGCGGTCAGCCGCTCTTCTGGGAGAAATTCCCTCTTCTCTGGTCAGGCTGCAGGATGACTCATGGATTTTGTCAAGGGAAGGTCGGATTCGAAGCCAAGGTGTGACCTTGAGGTTTGAATCTGGGAAATGTTTTGTACAGCAACAAAAGTAATTAATGAAATGGCACCTTTGGTGAATTATTTCTTTTTTGGGTCTCCAGTTTGTGAAGCGACTGTCAGCTCCTGAATTAGACACGAGCTGTGACCCGGATCGACATGTGCTCAGAGTGGGCTGGTCTGTGGACAACACAAGCCTTCAGCTAGGTGAAAAATAATAGAAAATAAAACATATTACAGATCTGAATGGTTTTGATGATTATGAAGATGGTAGAAATGAACAAAGTGCTGAGTATCCTGTTATAAATTAGGCATAACATAGCTAGAAGACTAACATTTCTTTGAAATGTAAATTTTGAAATTAAAAAAATATTTTAATCAATGTTATTATCAAACTAAAAAAACAAAAATGTTTCTTGCTCTTGTTTTCTCAGGCGAGGTGGATCTGTCATATGGTTTTGATGGACGGGGGAGGATAGTAACTGGAGGAAAGGAAGAGGCGTTTGGTGAGCCTTTCACAGAAGGAGATGTCATCGGCTGCTATGCAGTAAGTTTCAAAACTAATTGTACAGAAGTAGGTTAAAGTATGCACACATACTGTGTTCTCTAGCTCTTGGGTTAAAGGAATAGTTCACACAAAAATGAAAATGTGCTGAAAATTTACCCACCTTCAGGCCATCCGAGATGTAGATGAGTTTGTTTCTTCATCAGATTTAGAGAAATGTAGCATTGCATCACTGTCTCTTCAACGGATGCTCTGCAGTGAATGGGTGCCGTCAGAATGAGCGTCCAAACAGCTGATAAACACATCACAATAATCCACACCACTCCATCAGTTAACATCTTGAGAAGCCAAAAGCTGTGTGTTTATATGAAACAAATCAATCATTAAAGCATTTTAACTTTATACTTTCTCTTCTGGTCAAATTATGAGGCCATAATCCATAATAACGCTTCCTCCAGTGAAAAAGTCCATCTCCTGTTGTCTAAACATATTTGTTTAGAGCTGTTTTGGACTGTTTCACTTGTAAACGGTGCTTGATTTGTGCAGATTTCTCTCCTGATTCAAACCAGATGAGTTTTTCACTGGTGAAAGCAATATTATGGATAGAGGACTCGTATTTTAGCAATTAGCAATGGTTTGAAGTTAAAAACATCTTGATGATGGATTTGTTTCTTTTGTCTTCGCAAGACATTAATTGATGGACTGGAGTGGTGTGGATTATTATGTTTTTATCAGCTGTTTGGACTCTCATTCTGACGGCACCCATTCACTACAGAGGATCCGTTGGTGAGCGAATAATGCAATTTTACATTTCTCCAAATCTGATGAAGAAACAAACGCATCTACATCTTGGATGGCATGAGGGTGAGCACATTTTCAGCAAATGTTCTTTAATTCAATTCAGGTTCATTATTACCTCATATCTATTCGTTATCCAGTTCATCAGTGAGACAGGAGAGGCGACGCTTTCATTTCACAAGAATGGACGTTCTCTTGGAGTGGCGTTTCACCTGAACTCTTCTACTCTTGGAGGTCAAGCCCTCTTTCCCCACGTGCTTTGCAAAAACTGTTCGGTTTCTGTAAATCTTGACCCAGAAGCTCCCTGGCATCCTTTTCCCGCTGGTTTCTGCACACTGCTCGCACTTTCTCCTTGTCAAAGGACTCGAGCGCTTTTGCCGACAGCATCTAAAAGTGAATGTGAGGTAGGAAAGCATGTTGAACCCTAACAAAAATAAACATCAGATGAATGTAGTTACTGTGAAGCTGTAAGCGGTCTCTCTTCATCTCTCAGGTGTTGATGATGGTCGGTTTGCCGGGTTCTGGTAAAACCCACTGGGCTCAGGCTCACATGCTCCAGAACCCAAGGAAACGTTACAATCTTCTGAGTACAAACTCCATCTTGAACTGCATGAGGGTGAGAAAAACTATCAAGATTATTGTGTGAAACTGAAATCATATAGACACAATGTCTGGTTGTAATTTATTCATATCAATTTGGAAAAAGGGAGATGGACTGAATGAAAATGCTAATGCATTCCCTGCCACGATGGCGCTTATAGATAAGAAAAAAATAACTCCCTGTCAACTCTACCGTTTGATCTGTAATTCCTTACCACAGCAGCTCCCTCTTATTGAAATGGTTGTAGTCGAGGTGGAGTTCATCAAAAGGCTGTCAGCACCAAACACAGCAGCTGCTCGACATCCACACACAGTTTGGGATTCGTCTTGTTTACCCACTTTCACTTGGCAAAACAGTTTAGTTTGCACATGCCACCAGGTTATAGATTTATGTAAAACTATAAACACAGCAGCTCTGGTCATGTGACCAAAAGCACAAATTGTATTGGTTGTCCATTTTTTCCATCAAAGCGTGTTAAAAAAGTGATTTTTAATAATATTAATATTATTGATATTTATAAATTGCATTAATGATAAAAAATGTTTATTGTATCCATTTTTTTTGTGATGAATATTAACATGCTGTAAATGTGCCTTTACCATAAAGATCCAGACTAGTAACAATGTTACTTTAGCATATTTATACACGGTTATTATAGTTTGTTCTTCTTATTATTATTATGTATGTTTATTTGTTATTATACTAGTAAAGTGTAATATAGAATCATTATAGTATTTTTTTTATATTTTCAGTCAGTTTAAGCTTTAGTTTTATATATGCTTTTGGCATTTTTAATATATATATATATATATATATATATATAGTTTATAATATAGTTTTAATTTATTAGTTTCACTTTTAGTAATTTTAGTACTTTAAAACTTTATATGTATATTTATTCATTTATTTATAGTTTTAACTTATATATTTCAGTTGAAGTAATTTTAGTACATAAGGGCCTGGTTTCATAGACAGGGCTTAGACTAAGCCAGGATTAGACCATAGTTCAATTAGGACATTTAAGTAATTTTTATAAATGTGCCTTAGAAAAAACATTATTGGTGTGAATCTTGAGACAAAACAAAGACACTGATATATTTTAAGATCAGTCAGTGCAAGTTTCTTTCAGTTGAAACAGCTCAGACTTGCATTTTAGTCTGGGACTAGGCTTAAGCCTTGTCTGTGAAACCGGGGGTAAAACTATTTATTTTAGTTGCCAAGGTTAATATTTATATTATTAATATTTTATTTTATTTCAGCATTATGTCGCAACTCAGTTTTTACCATGAAGATAACATTAAATGCTGATATGGCAATAAATAACTACCATTACTACTACTCAGCATTATTTCAATTAACTATTTTAGTAGTTTAAGTTAACAATAACAATACTGACTACTACAGAGTTCCCACAATCCTGAAAAACTTGGCAGTATGATTTCCAGGTCTGGGAAAGCCACAGAAATGAGTAAAATCTTAATTCCTACCCTAGCATTTCCTCTGTTACTCATTGAGCGTGGATCTGTTTTCTTTATTTTCCTGTCCTGTAGGAGCCTCCTGGAGCCAATCACAGAGAGCTGATGCTGCAGCAGGCCACTCAATGCGTCAGTCAGCTGATCAGAAGAGCTGCAGCCAGGAGGAGGAACTACATCCTCGATCAGGTAGTGAGGAATACGTGTGCAGTCAGGTGGGCCAGAGCTTCAGCAGGGTTCCCGTGGGTCCTTAAAAAGTCTTAAATTGTACAAGAAAGTCTTAATTATGATTTCAAGAGGTCTTAAATTTGGAGATGGTAAGACAAGAATTGCGAAATGGCTTAATGTGATGATTAAACTTCAAAAGGCTATGATTTCATTAAATAAACATGAGCGCTGCATGTTTCAAAGTCCAGTGCTGCGCTGCTTTGTTTACTGCTTTGTTAACCGGGAAAACGGTTATATTTCTGCCGTTCCAAAAGCGCCACCTGCTGGCAGAGAATGAATGTACATTTTCAATGAGCCTGTTGTTTTTGTTCAGACCAATGTGAAAACTGACTCATGTTTTTACCCTGCAAACACACAGAGCTGTAAATGTGAACTGGTGGATCGATAAGATGATAATGCATAATAAAAATCTAAACAGTAAAATGTATCTATATGTAGTTTAACTAATATAATAATTTATTGATAATCATTGTTTAAATTAATATAATTAATACTTTTGACTCATCAATCCATTTTCTTAAAAATGTTTTAAAGGCTGAAATGTGAAGTGTATCATTTTATAAAACTTTGTTTTTGTGAAAACTTATATCTGAACTTTAAATCATGCTTTTTACAGTTTAATGTTACTATAGACATTGCCTTAGCCCGGTCACATGGTATTAATTTTATTTGCGCAGGTCTTAAAAAGTCTTAAATTTGAGCTTAGAAACCCTGTTTAGAAAATGCACGTTCTCACATTTTCACTTTCGTCTTCAAGGCCAACATTCATCCATCTGCCCGGCGACACAAGATGCTGTGTTTCTGTGGTTACCAGCGAAGAGCGGTGGTGGTTCTTCCACCTGATGAGGTGTGGAGGAGACGACTTGTACAGCGGCAAGAGCAGGAGGGCACGGCTCTTCAGGAAACGTCTCTTCTCAAAGCCAAAGGTTAGACTTATATGACTCGATCATGAGTGTGAAGACACATTACAGCTGCACACTCATGAAACAGCTGTGTTCCTCTCTCCTCCTGTTTCCAGCGAGCTTCACGCTGCCGGAGAATGGAGAGCATCTGGATCAGGTGATGTTTGTGGAGCTCAGCTCAGACGAGGCCCTGAAGCTCTTAACGCATTATAAAGAGGAAGCTCGCCGCCTCCTGCCCACACCTCCCAAACGCAAAAAACACAGACAAGGAAGTCAAAACCGCCCCGTTCATCAGTGTGGTAAGAAGAGAAGATTTCACTTCTGCTGTTGCATCATTGAGATCTTTATCCTAGAGCATGATATTGAATTTTCAACTCATGAACATGTGCCTTTTCATTTTCCAAGGATGGAGAGGAGGTCCATTCAGCTCACGCTATACATCCCAGAAAGCACAGGTAAGCTTGTTAATGTGATGTTACACGATTAAATATTCAAAATAAAATCTGTCGGATCCAATGGTGGACAGTAACAAAGTATTTTTATCAGTATCTGTAGTTTAGTTGACTACAATCCAAAGTATCATACTTTTTACTTCACTACATTTCTTAAAAATACGTTGTTCCTCGTTACTTTGAACTGAAGAAATTGCGATAGACGTGAAGATGCAATGGTGGTGTTCAATACTTGAACAAGTGGATTCTTTTTAATGAACCTGTTAAATCAGTTCGCAAATTGCACTGAACGTTTCATTCGTGAATTGGACTGATCGGACTGCAACTGTTCTCAAGTCAACAACTCTCTGATCCCGTCAGAGCAAGTTTCCAGTGAATGACTCACTGATTCAAATGATTTGGTCAGAGTGAGTCTCCAGTCAACAACTCACCGATTCAAATGATTTGGTCAGAGTGAGTCTCCAGTGAATGACTCACCGATTCAAATGATTTGGTCAGAGTGAGTCTCCAGTCAATAACTCACCGATTCAAATGATTTGGTCAGAGTGAGTCTCCAGTGAATGACTCACCAATTCAAATGATCCGGTCACAGCAAGTCTTCAGTAAACAACTCACTGATTCAAATGATCCAGTCAGAGCGAGTCTCGAGTCAAAGACTCACTGATTCAAATGATCCAGTCAGAGCAAGTCTCCAGTGAACGACTCACTGATTCAAATGATCTGGTCAGAGCGAGTCTCGAGTCAAAGACTCACTGATTCAAATGATCCAGTCAGAGCAAGTCTCCAGTAAACAACTCACTGATTCAAATGATCCTGTCAGAGTGAGTCTTCAGTGAATGACTCACTGATTCAAATGATCCAGTCAGAGCAAGTCTCCAGTAAACAACTCACTGATTCAAATGATCCGGTCACAGCAAGTCTTCAGTAAACAACTCACTGATTCAAATTATCCTGTCAGAGCGAGTCTCCAGTGAATGACTCACTGATTCAAATGATCCGGTCACAGGAAGTCTTCAGTAAACAACTCACTGATTCAAATGATTCCGTCAGAGTGAGTCTTCAGTGAATGTCTCACTGATTCAAATGATCCGGTCACAGCGTGTCTTCAGTAAACAACTCACTGATTCAGATGATTAAGTCAGAGCGAGTCTCCAGTGAACGACTCACTGATTCAAATGATCCGGTCACAGCAAGTCTTCAGTAAACAACTCACTGATTCAAATGATTCGGTCAGAGCGAGTCTCCAGTGAACAACTCACTGATTCAAATGATCCGGTCACAGCAAGTCTTCAGTAAACAACTCACTGATTCAAATGATTTGGTCAGAGCGAGTCCACTTTTCGGAAAAAAATAACACAATTGGGCTGGTTTTGTTTCACAGACCTGGCAAACCTGGATGAAGTATATGTTGAAATTACAAACTAATCATTCATTGATTCATACATTTTACTTTTAATCCTTAAAGGGCTCATCGGATGCAGAATTCACTTTACAAGTTGTTTGAACATAAATGTGTGTTGGAAGTGTGTGTACACATCCATCCTATAATGATAAAAATCCACCCAGTGGTTTTTATTAAATCCCTATTTTAAAATCCCCTTTCTCAAATCAGGCTGTTCTGAGATTCCTGTCAGAATGACGTAGTTCTGCACAGGCCCCTCCCACGATAGTTGATTGACAAGGCCGTCTTACCTTAGGCCCTGAGTGAGCTGAGAGCTGACCACCTCCGGTGCAGGGGAAGACAAGATGTCTCCGATTAAGCGATTGAGGTGTTTTGTGTTGGATGTAATAATGAACATAGCAGTCGTCATTTACTCCCGACATCTGAGCCGCTGAAGACACAGAGGATTAACGTTACCCGATCTGCCTAAATGCGTCTATGTTCACGCGAATCATTCGTGATCCAGCTTTATCTACAGAAGTGAGTATAAGGGTTTTAATGAATCTTTGCAAATCGCCTTTCCTAATAATGTGCTAGTTAGCCAGTTTCGTGGCTGTAGTTTACAGTCTGCTCGTCACCCCATGGAAGAGAGGGGCGGGGTCAGCAGAGCTCATTAGCATTTAAAGCGACATGGACTAAAAAACAGCTTGCTGAAAACAGAGCTGTTTTTGACAGGTTAAAAAGAGTGGTTTTTACGCTACCATTGAGAAATTTTAACCAAAGTATGTTATAGACTTTTCATTAAGACCCTAAAGAATCATATTGACTTGTGGAAATTGGGCATCCAATGACCCCTTTAAGTACACTAGAAGTCAAATACTTTTGTACTTTTACTCTAGTAAAATTGAAAAAGAGTACTTAATACTTTTACTAGAGTAATATTTTATTAGGATATTTATACTTTTACTCAGGAACTGTATATATTGACAGATTGTACTCTTAGGGTTGCCATACATCTGCCTTCGGTCGCTCTTACGGATGCAGCAGTGACCCTCAGCGATACAGGAATTATTACAGACCGTACACTGGTCAGGTAAGAAAATCATGTCAATGCCAGTCTGAGGCCTTTTGAATAATAGAATTGAAAAAAAATGCTTATACTTAATAGATCTTTGTTTTTCTTGCAGGGGAGCTTGTCTGAGCAAAACCAGAGTTGTTATGGCAGTGTGTATTATGGCTGTTCGAGTTCTGATAAACCCAGAACTTTGATACAGCAGGAAAAACACCCAAATCAGAGCGTGTTTTGCTTTGATTAGCAGTGCTTCACCTTTACAAAAATAATTGGTTCTGTCTGTCTGTAATTTCATTAGCAAAGGTCATTGCTTATAATGAGGAGCCAGCTTGAGTACCAGAATGCAGTTTGTTTTTAACGGGTAGTTAAACCCAAAAACTGAACATCCGTCATCATGGCTTTTTTCTGTGGAAGAACACAAAAGCAGTTGTTCAGAATGTCAGAGCTGCTCATGCATAGATGGTTATGTTTATATTCATCTGTTACAATTATCAAGGATTGTTAAAATGTATTTTTATGGATATTCTGAATTTGATAGTTTTATTCTGCTTTTTTAAACACAGAATCATGATTGATTTCTTCGACAGCCATATACTTTACCATTAACAGTGTACTGTAGAGAAGACTTCTTAATATTTCTACTTATTTGCACAACAGACATTCAAGAACATTTTGTAAATGTGTGTTCATCTTTCTACAGAGCTTCTCCTTGCCATTGTCACATTTAGCTCCTTGTGGCTTGTAGGGGAATATTCTCTGTAAAACTGTTTTAGACAAATATGTATTGTGGAAACTCCACTAATAAATTTGAATTAAAAATGTTTCTCTTCAGGTTAATACATCTAACATCAATAGTGGGACTACAAAGTGAATATTTTCCAGATATTTTAACTTGTTTTGGCTTGATAAATGTTCACTTGAGCTTCTTTGAAAAGACTGACACTTGCACCAAATTAAAAGGTCTTAGTCATTTCTTTTTAAACCTTTATTAATTTAATATAAAAAGTTGTTTCTTTAAATTCTGTCACCAAGAATAAATTTCAAATTAAAGTATGTCACAAATAATAAATTTCCATAGAAAACGATGCAAAATACACTTTACATGTGTTCAATGCAAGAACTTCTGTATACATATTATGAAAATTGTTAAAACCTTTAATGGCTGCCAGTATGCAAAAATAAAAAAACTACTGTTTTGTAATGTATGTTTTTGCTACCTTTCAAACAAGTCCCTTATATAAAACACTACTGTACGCAGGACAAAATAATCTGTTGGCCCTGATAGATCATAAAACTGATTGAAAGAATAGTTAACCAAAAATTCAAATGCTCTCACCCTCGGGCCAAATGGTTTTCATCAGATTTGGAGAAATGTAAAATTGCATTATTTGCTCAGCAATGGATACTCTGCAGTGAATGGGTGCCGTCAGAATGAGAGTCCAAACAGCTGATAAATCATCACAATAATCCACAAGTAATCCACACCACTCCAGTCCATCAGTTAATGACTTATGAAGTGAAAAGATGCGTGTTTATAAGAAACAAATCCATCTTTAAGAAATTATTAACTAAAATACGAGTCCATGATCCATTATAACACTTCCTCCAGTGGAAAAAAAAAAGTCTGGTCTGAATCAAGAGAGAAATCTGCACAGATCAAGCACTGTTTACAAGCCAAAATAGCCTAAAACAAACATGTGGGTGGATTTTGATGTGAGAGACAACAGGAGATGGACTTTTTCACTGGAGGAAACAATATTATGGATAATGGACTCATATTTTAGTACCTTAACGATGGATCTGTTTCTTACAAACATGCAGCTTTTATCTTAAGACGTTAACTGATGGACTGGAGTGGTGTGGATTATTGTGATGTTTTTATCAGCTGTTTGGACTCTCATTCTGATGGCACCCAGAGCATCCATTGAAGAGCAAGTGATGTAATGCTATATTTATCCAAATCTGATGAAGAAACTCATCTATATCATCTATGATCTGAGGGTAAGCACATTTTCAGCAAATCTTCATATCTAGGTGAACTATTCCTTTAAATGATGTAAGTACTCATGTTTATATGACCTGCTTGTGCAATTATTAAGAGGTGATTGAGTATCTGATTAAATTCAGCAATCAGGCATCACCCTCTGATACAGCAGCACTGCACCTTTCGCTGAAGGACACATCTCTGACCACAGGGGGGAGCGCTCGTTTAACTGGAACATTTTCTGTAGAAAAGAGTTAAGAAAATGACATGGAAATGCAATATTTTATTGATTGATTGAAATTCCTGTTTATGTACTTGTACTCTGTTTTTGATGATTTTGTAACACTTGTATCAGATAAGCATTTTGCATATGTAAAGAGAATGTGAATATGAAAAAAACAGCGCAAGAAGAGTAAGAATAAACAAAACATCATCTCTTGATTTATCTGTATTTATATAAACGCTCACCGCTCGACTCAGAAACAGTATTTCAGTGGACTCATGGGCCTCTGGACCTCCGTGTCTGTAGAAATCTCTCACCTCCTCTGTTGTCAAAGTGCATCTAAATAACACACAAATGAGTGGTTCTTTAAGCTAACAGCTCCTCATGTGGATGTGGAAGATTTAAACATCATGTGAATGATATTTACCGGACATAAAACTCAGCACTGGGTCGTCCTGCACTAGTGTGGTTCAGCGCAATTCCCATAAACAACGGTTTGCTCAGAGAACTGACAGGAACGTTCACCTGTGATGAGAGTAAGAATGATAACAAAAAATAAAGAGATGAGACCACAAAACAGCATTAATTTTTCCCAGTACGAGTTTGAAGCATCGTCTATCGAATGTAAATCCACAGATACACACCTCATCACTGATCTCTGCACACACCGAGGAGAAGATCTCTGAAACGACGGCTCTCTCCTTACCCTGCAGGAGATCAGCACATATGGCCTCCTCACTGACGCCTGGACACAACATCTACAGACACACAGATACTACTGCATTTCATGTAAACATAAAGATTTTTAAATGTGTTTGAAATAAGTCTCTTCACCTCACCAAGGCTGCATTTGTTTGATCAAAAATTGTGAAATATTATTACAATTTACAATAAATGTTTTCCATGTGAATATATTGTAAAATGTAATTTTATTCGCTGTGATCAAAGCTGTATTTTCAGCATCATTACTCCAGTCTTCAGTGTCACATGATCTTCAGAAATCATTCTAATATGCTGATTTGCTGCTCAAGAAACCTTTCTGATTATTATCAATGTTGAAAACAGTTGTGCTGCCCAGTATTTTAGTGGAAAAAACTTTGATGATTGTTTGATGAATAGAAGGTTCAAAAAACACCATTTATTTTAATTTTAATTTTTTTTTTTTGCAAGATTTAATGCATTTAATGCAACAGATGGATTCTGAAACAGTCCACAATAACAGTTCAGTCTTTAGATCAAAGTCATGCAGAACCATTCACTTTAAAAGCACGTAGTGATGTGTGAAATTGAGCTTTTTGAATCAGTAAACCATTGTGTCACAAAATGATTCACTGTTTTGAAGCGCTCCATTCGGATCACATATCGCGAATCATTTGATTCATATCGGGACTTCGGAGCGGGTTCGCGAATCATTTCACAAATGGAAAGATTCGCGATCCACGCTACGAGTCCTGATCTGAAATGATGGTTGGTGAATCATTATTTAAATCGGGACTTGGAGTGGGTTCGGAAATCTCTTGATTTAGATCGGAACTTCATATATCGCGAAACATTTGATTTAGACTTCGGAGTGCGTTTTGCAGATCATTTGATTCAGTTTAGGGCTTCGCGAATATTTTTTTCCCGACCAAAAAAATTTCTCATGCTACTGTGTTTGAATCATGATTAAAATGCAGTCACTGCCTCTAATTTAAAAATAAGAGCAAATAAACAAATAAATTTGCTTAAAGAAAAAAACAAAGGCAACTGGTACTGGAATCAGGCAATTTACTTAGAGAAGTAAATTGAAGAATCAGCTATGAAAAGTCATTATCAGTGGATCACTAATTCAAATAAAAAGGTATTTTATATTGTGACAGTATTTCACATTACCGTTTTTACTAATAAATGCGGCCTTGGTGAGCAGAAGAGTACATTTACGAAAGGACTCCTGATGATGGCAGTAATGAGCAGCTCTCAGTGTTTCTGACCTTTGGCTCAGGATGACCTCCAGGTATGTCTAACAGGCCTGCAGCCTCTGCCACTTTCTGACTTCTCCTCAGCAGGACGACGTCTCCGTCCACCGTGGCCATGACAGCGCCGACCCCCAGCGGCTGTGCGAGGAAGGCCTGCGTATCTGCGCATTCGTTCTGTCCGTGACTCTGCAGCCTCTCCGCCTCTCGTGACCAGTTAGTCCCGAGATAGTCTTTATAACAGGTCAGGCCTAACTGTAATGTGAGCACACACGACTGCTCATCTTTGGCCAATCTGTCTGAGGATCTATCAGCACTTTCTAACTGGTCTCCTTCACCGCGTTGTGAGTGTGTTAGGTTTTGAACGGCCTGTTCTGCCACTGGTCCTTTTTCCATGACGGAAAGCACTGCTGAATGCAATCTGAATTTAGCTCCATTGAAGAGCCACGGTTCTCTGGTCACTCGGTCACTCCATACAGCTTCAATGTGCTGCTCGATTTCAGGAAAACTCTGCCGATTGAACCTAGAGTGGGATTAGAGCAAGTCAAAGATTTTGACATTTTTTGTAGCATCAAAAATGTATGTATTGAGTAGTGCTGTCAAACGAATAATCACATCCAAATTAAAAGTTTTTGTTTACATAACGTGTGTGTACTGTGTATATTTATTATGTATATATAAATACACACACACATACAGTATATATTTAAGAAAAATATTGTTTATAAATTAAAAATATTTATATAAATATATATATATATATATATATATATATGCATAAATACATGCATAAATGCATAAATACATGTAAATATTTATATTATTCTTTTGAATATTTAGTATATATTCAAAATATATACTATGTGTGTATTTATATATACATAATAAATATACACAGTACCCACACATATATTATGTAAACAAAAACTTTTATTTTGGATGCGATTAATCGCGATTAATCTAAGGCTGTCAAACTATTAATCGCGATTAATCACATTCAAAATAAAAGTTAGTGTTTACATAATATATGTGTGGGTACTGTGCACATTTAGTATGAATATATAAATACACACTCATGCATGTATATATTTAAGAAAAATGTTATTTTATATATAAAATATTTATATTTATATATGATCTAAATTATATATAAATATAAAAAATTTACATATCAAAATATATACATGTATGCGTGTGTATTTATATATACATAATAAATACACACAGTATACACACACACATAAATTTAATGTAAACAAACTTTTATTTTGGATGCGATTAATCGTTTAACAGCACTAGCTGGTCACCATTCACTACAATCCTATTTTGTGGCAGTTTAATATTTAAAAGTACAAATATTTTTAACTAATATGACATAATAAAATAATTTAGAAAACATATTTGTGATGGATATTTATACTGTACCTGTCTGAAATTTCTACGTGAATTTGATGTTCTCCAAGAGCCTGTAATGGATCACAGTGCAGCATGAGAGACACCTCTGGATCCATGACAAAACCCTTTCAAACTTCTCCAAAGTGGACTTTCAGCATGGGTTTCTTCTCAATGCCTACCTAGATACGATTTTTGAACAGTGTACATCTAGGCAGAAAGTTTGTTTTGAGACAGAGTTAGTCAGTTGAGAAACATCTGACAGATAACGTTACCTACTATAAAAGTTAAATTAGCCTTACAAACGGTCAAAAAAAACAGAGAACTAAGTTATCAGAAAGATGCCGTTTAATTTCTAAGAAACGCTACATTTAAAAGCACTTTTGAGACTGCTACTTGTTCTGTTGTTTACAATATACAGCTACTAAGCAAAACTTACTTCCTTATCTAAACCGAATACAGTGGGACTCTTAACTTCCGGAAGTCTTCCGGAAGTCTTCTCAAAATAAAAGTCTGCAACCAGAGCGTCTGCTCAAAACTACATAAAATAGAAATAACAACTAAACGTACTGTACTGCGTTTAAATAAAGCACATGATACACACTATTTCTTCATCTCTTAAAAACATAATCTGTATGTTTAGAGAAGCTCACCTGAGAGTCCAGAATATTTACAGTTTTCCAAGTAAAATGAAACTGGCTCAATTATCATTTCTTGTGTTAATTTTAGTGGTCAAACGTTTATTCGCATCCAAAATAAAAGTTTTTGTTTACATAATATATATATATGTGTATTGTGTATATTTATTATGTATATATAAATACACACACATGCATGTATATATTTCAGAAAAATTTTATTTTTATATATTAAATTTATAATATAAATTACATGAATATAAATATAGACATGTAAATAGTTTCAAAATATATACTGTATGTGTGTGTATTTATATATACATAATAAATATACACAGAACACACACACATACTATGGAAACAAAAACTTTTATTTTGGATGCGATTAATCACGATTAATCATTTGACAGCACTAGCTAATTTATAATTTATCCTTAAATATATTTATATTCATATTTAAATTTATTTATATTTATATATTTATTTTTTTGTGTTGGCAGGAGATAGGCAGCTTCGCCTAATGTGTCTGAAGAGATTATTTAAACAGAATTATATGAATAAAAAAAAATGCAATTTTTCGATGTTACTCAAACTATGATTTCATTCTACATCAACGGTATTTGCATACTTTTCTACACCACACTTTTATCCCAAGTGAGGAGTGAAATGCCTGTTTAGCTGACTTTAAATTGACATTTTATCAAAAACTTTACCATTTATTTCCAGTGCTCCATCAATATTTAATAAACTAAATCAATTCTTCATTCATCATACACTTTGAAAGCAGAGAAAAATGTTAATTTTTAGTTCTGTTAAAGTTTACTATATGTTCTTAACTCAGAACTACAATTAAGACTTCAAACCATAGATGTTAGCTTTTCTCTAAACTATGAAATTACAATGACAAGCCAACAATGTTTGATTTAAAAAATAATAATAATAAAGTTTGTTTGCTGAATTTGTGTTTTTATTTTACATTTTCATGTGGGATTTTTTATTTTTTTTTTCATCTTTTGTGAAACCAAAGCCAACCTGACTGATTAACAGAGACATAAATGATATAAATAGTCATGTGACACACATTTCTCATCTATTACGTTCTTAATACACACAATATCAAGTTGCCCACAATTAAGGCAACTTATTTTCTGGACATCAAGAAGAGAGAGGTTGCCCACGAGACAACCGTCTGCAATTCCCAGGTTTTAAAAAAATACAATGTAAAAGTGTTCTGATAAGACAATAGAAATACACTTTTTTTATATATATTCTGTCCAGAACTAGAAGATTTAAAATTCTGTCATTCATGTTTAAGGAATAGAAAGTGCGAAACAAGACCACCAACCGAAAGAATAGAGCTTAAAATAACACAACTGCTCATTAAAGAAGAAAGATATCCTTTTAGCCAATTAAATACCCCCATATATAACTATTATACAGGAAAAAAAAGGGTCTAAGAAAGCACCAAAATAATTAAATTGCATAACTGATGTGAATATTCCAAGCATTAATGAATCGGATAAAAAGGTAATGTTAAACAAAGCATTGTGCAAATTATCCGATACATCTGGTCATTAATCATCTTCATGGCCAGTGCAAAAAAACAGGTCAATGTTTTACAAAGCAATGCATCACAAAAAAGCTAAATGAATCTTATCGACAGGTGCATTTGGTAGCAATCATCTCCTCGTACTCCTTATAAGCAATGGAGCCGTCGTTCTCAATGGTCAAAACACTTAACGGATTATATTCTGAAGGCACACATGAAGGTCTGGGCACAGAGGAGTCTAGCTTCTCGTAAATGATGTTCTGAACCATCGTGTGCACCGGAGACCCATAAATATATCCCACAGCCCTCGGACAAGATCCCTTACAGTACCTCGGGTTGTATTTGTGAGGCGCTATGATCCAATGGTCCAGTTTGAGCTGACCGAAGCTCACTTTGAAATCATACAGGTCACAGTCATCGGTGGGAAAGTCGTACACGGGGACGAGTTCGGCCATGTTGGTTTCCGGACTTGCATGCGGCGAATTGGTGCTCTTTAGTGTGCCTCGTCTCTTTCGTGAAGCTGAATCCCACCATGTGGACTTTCCATCCCAGTGGTTTGACGTCAGATCTACCATCCGACCTCGCGAGGCTCTTCTGTGGTACGCAAACTCGCTGGTGTCGTTAAGGTAAAGGAGGAGAGATGGAGATCTGTGAGTTAACTCCACCGGGCTCTTATGAACCTGGCCTCCGGGTCTGGGGATCATGTCTTC
>JAFVLL020024429.1:0-13348 GCA_021397915.2 Tor tambroides | reverse complement strand
CAGCTGTGGATCATTCAGGTAACAACACAGTATTAAGAATCAAGTGTATGTAAACTTTTGAACGGGGTCATTTTTATAAATGCAACTATTATTTTCTCTTGTGGACTATATGTAAACATATTTTATGTGAAATATCTTATTCAGGTCAGTAATAAATAAACAATATCATGCATTTTGTATGATCCCTCTTATTTTGGTAAAATAATTAACATTTTGCAGATTCTGAAAGGTGTATGTAAAGTTTTGACTTCAACTGTATATATATATATATATATAAATTCTGGAAAACTATGAACTATTGGACCCAGAAACTTTCACATATAATTGCCTGAAACACTGTCTAACACTTGATGGCTGCTCTTTTAATTCTTCATCATCAGTTAGGAACCAAGGTGTGTTATTTGATAGCAATCTTTCCTTTGAAATCTGAGAAAAACAATCATTGACTGTCAGCATTTTAAACTTGTACGTTCTTAGAAAGCGGTTCAGCCCGCAACGATCTAGACTGGATGCAACCCCCCATTATTTCTGGGAGCCAGAAAATAGTGGCTATAGCAGCTCGACTCTCTGTCTAGGAGGGGAGATGTTCTATGACCTCCTTGTCCAGCAGAGCTTGCATTTCCTGTGTCAACGAATATGCTTGTTCCAGTTTCATGGTAGTGGAGACCACGCCATTGAAACGCGAAGGATGATACGCAAACCGTATCCTGTAGCCCTCTTGTGGAGTCCTTACAACCCAAGGAGAGATTATTTGGCAGTAGCTTCCACGCCGCCAAATTCTTTGAAAGGGAGACTCTGTCTGTGACACTTTGTTTTGCTGGGGGGAATGTTAAATGTTTGGTGTCCTGAAACACGGCAGGAATCAACCGAACATGTAACATCGCACTGGAGATTGCTGACCCGCGAAACACCAGTGGTGGCGGAAGTTGTACAGCGATCCCCTAAGGGTGATATTCCCTTACTCTCCTCATTGGAGTTTTCCGTGGCCCTCCCTGAGGGGACACACTCATTGTCCTGGGCACAGCCTTAGGACTTCCTTCTGGTCATAAAGACCGTTTTTAGGTCCGGCTCCCTCTTTGGCTATTGAGTGCTATGAGCTGTTCACCAGTCTTTATGAGGGGGCACATGGCTCACACACTCTGTTTTGGGCTTCTCGCCTCAGATGAGCTGGGCCGTGTTGGGACTGGGTGGCCGACAGCCCCAACACTAGAGCACGGTGGGGGAGAAACTTGTTGAAAGCTCTCTTGAGCTTCTTCCCTAGTGAAAAAAAAGTATAGTAAGTATACTTGCAGCCAGACTAATTGTTAGTATACTTCCAGTGTGTTAATGATTAGTTAACTTGAAGTGTGCTATTTTGAAACAACTTTTTTTGTACTAAGTGTATTTTAGTTGTAATTAAATTATACTAAAGTATAACTTTAAGTGTATTTAGTGTACTTTTTGATGCTAAATTGGAACAACTTCAAGTATACTTAGTACACTTTAAGTACATGCCTATTTTCATGCTTGATTAGTGATATTAAAGTGTACTTTTTTTGTATTACGAGTACATTACAAATTAATTATGAGTGTCTTTGAAACACACAAGCAATATACTATAAATGTATTATTTTTGAGTAAAAATATACTAATTTTCCCCCCAATGCTGAATCCACTTTTTAAGGTCATAACAATAAATACATAAATTCAATGACAGACAGAGACAGATTATTAACAATTCAAACAGTGTTTATTTAAACCTCAAATGGTTTTAGCATTGCAAAACATAAAATGCACCAACCATGTTTTTAAATAAAAAGAACGCCAAAACAAACATAAAAAAACATTTCAAACATGTAAAATAAATACAATAAAACAAAACAAAAACAATACAAAACAATTTTAAATTATACATGTCCAAAAAATATTGCAATTCTATAAAGAATTGCTCTTTGTTACATTTGCGCCTGATGGCTGCTCGCACATCAGATGTACTTGTGTGTGGAAACTCCGCAAGAACAGCATTTGTTAAAGTAAAAGAGGTAAGGTCAGAGGGCATGTTCATACTTTTTCATGTTCACCTTTTTCTTTTTACTGCATCAGACTGTAAATATCCTGTATTAAACCCATACTACATAATAGAATGAACATCATGATTAGCAGTGAGGAACTGTATCATTGTCACATCAATATTGCTTCCAGTGAATGTCAAACATACAGTATACAACAGAAGTGAGTACACCCATGTAGCATCACTATAAATCACGAGATACAACACTACTCAAGTTGAAAAGTATAGTATTTATACAGATCAGGCTAAATTGTAATGTAGACACAAGCCTTTTCTGTAAAGCTGCTTTGAGAAGTTAGTGTACTCTAAATAAGGGCATAAAGTGCAAAAAGCAGCAGCAGTGCACTGACACTAGACTTGGTTGACATCATCTCTTCATCTTCAAAGACAATCAAAACATCCAGTGGGTTCCTCGTGACATTTCCTCTTCCTCCTCAACAGCAATGATGGGGACTGCTGCCTTCTGCACCTGGTCAGGCTCCTTTTTCTAAATGCATTAAAAAAAGTGTTAGTATATGTCACAAATCATAAAATTAAGACTTGTGTGGAAAGACATTTAAATTTTCATAATTGAAAATAAAGGTGTGAAGGATCAGAGTAGTGTTTATTCAGTAGGGCGTGTGCCCATTTAAAACCCTGTAGTACTTTTCAAAAACTTGTAATTTTCACAACATGTCTTCCAGAGCTGTTGGTCAACTGGATTTAATTGGGAAATCTTTCAGGGGTGTATCAGCTGAATGTTCTTGAGCTTGAATTGAATTGGGTTTTTCATTAATAAAACAACCAAATAAATATAATTTAATAAATATAAATAATAAATCAACACACCTTTATACAAACCCAAAGCAACTTTAAGATAAGTGCAAGTGGAAATATAACACACAAGACCTTTTTTGTAATCCATATTAAGAAAGCCTAAGTTACTAGAACCAGAACTTTCAAGACTCAACTCGTATTCGTAGTGAAGCATAATGACACTGAATCAAAGGCAAACTGAAATTTAATGTTATTCATTCTGCCAATACAGTCTGAATCAAAAATGGTGGCACACTACATTACATCACTGATCCTTGGATATCATGATGTCCTTCATGTGGTGTGAAGAACCAGTATTTGTCTGGGCTGTGTCTGCATGAGCTGATCAATGATTTAAATTTCAGTCTAAAATATTGTACTGCTTCAGAAGACCCATTTGTGCTGCTACATTTCCAAAAATAGCAATTCATCCAAAAATGAAGAAATATACTTAAAAAAAAAAAAAACTTTCAGATAGTGATGGTTACATCTCGCATAACACTAAAACCCATAAATTAAATCAATGTGAATTCTACTTACTTCACTTTAGGCCTGTAGTATTGCAGCCATTTTGTTGACTTTGACATCCCAGCACAAAACACATGCAAGTATGAGTTTATTAAATTAAAAACGTGAGGAGCAAATATCAGTCTGAAATAGTAAATAACATTAGCAAACAGCCATCATAAATGCTCCTCGAGCCGTTTTGTTTACCGGGGCTTCGGCTGCATTAGTAAACTAGCATCACATGGATATGCTAGATGTTTTAAAGTTTAAAATTACTGTAATATTGTGAATGGGTGGGTTTGTCTTACCTGCTTTAGTTTGGCACGAGTGTCGGTTAGATCTGTAAGCCGTCCTCCCGGTTTAAAAGAGAAAAATCACCGGACTTGTTAGTCCGTGTCTGACTGAGAAAGAAAATCACACAAAAAAAATATCTTTTAGTGTCCCACTGACAAACTGTGGTGTAAAACACTGCATATTTAACACTTGCCATTGATAACTTTGATGTAAAGGCGTGTTAATTCCTCTTTGCATTAGCGTTGCTGAGCTGGTTAAAATAATAAGATATGAAAATAAATCATAAACGTTAAAAAGTGCTTTAAATAGGAATAAAGAAGCTTGAAATGCTTACCTTTTTCTTTCCGTGACTCTTTGAGTTTGAGCTCAGCTCAGCTGTGATTGGACGGGCTGAAGTTTTTTAGGAAACACACACAAAATATATATTTTGCCATAAGTAAAAGTTATTACATCAAAAAATGCTTAATGCAGGCTTAATATGAAAGATTTATGTACACTGGAAATAATAATTTTATTTTTAAGATAAGTG
This sequence comes from Tor tambroides, assembly GCA_021397915.2. Lineage (NCBI taxonomy): Eukaryota > Metazoa > Chordata > Actinopteri > Cypriniformes > Cyprinidae > Tor > Tor tambroides. Next base: position 9,173 of record JAFVLL020024429.1, on the reverse strand, counting down.
GTTGCAAACAATTTATTTTAGCTACATTTAAATAAAAAATGTTGAAAGTTAGTCAACTAAATTTGTTTATTTAAATGTAGCTAAAATAAATTGATTGCAACCACTTTCCTTAAAATTTTTTTAGTAAATTCAATGAATCATTTTTCCAGTCAAATATACACTATATTGTTTAGTGATGAGTTTTAGGCTCAAGGTCTGCATTTAAAGTCACACCAGAGGTGTTCAGCTGGGATCAGGACTTGGCTTTCTGCAGACCAGTCAAGTTCTTCCACACTGACTGAATCAATCGTGTTTTTGTGTTTTGAACCTTGCCTTATACACAGAGGCATTGTCATGTTAGAATAGAAAATGGTCCTGTCCAAACTGTTGCTATAAAATTAGAAGCACACAATTTCCTAGAATATCATTATATGCTTAAACATTAAGATTTGTACTCATAGAAATTACTAAAGTAGTCAAACCTGTTCATTAGATGGGGTTGACCCAATACTTTTGGCAATATAGTGTAGTAAATATTAGTAAATATATAAATATAAATAGGCTATATTTACTATTGTTTATGTATTTATTTGATTAGCTTTTAATTAGTTATAATAACCTACAGCCCCATACTCTATAAACATATTTTTCCCAAAAACATTATTTAAAAGAAAATAAAAAGTAGGCTAAGTAAAAGAAAAAGGTTGTTTCAAGTCTGTTCAATGCAGTCATGTTTGAACAGGAAACCTGATATATGGTATTAAATTAAAAGGAATTGTTTAAATAAAGTGAACAGCATCAAAAAGCTTTTTTTTTTCTTCTTCTTCTTTTTTTTTGCAGTGAGCAGTGTTCTTTATCATTCCTGTAATAACACATAACAAAAAGAGAAACAAATCTGTTGTACAGTGAAGTGATGGAACATTCTGTGAAATTATGACCCTGGTGGCTTTCAAGTGTGAGGATGAGGCATCTTCTGCATCCACCACAAACAGATTCTGTGTTTTAGCTAAAGAGCTAAAGACATTTTTTAAGAGATGTTCAGCTAAATATATCCTGAACATTTACATAGTGTCTCATAATGTATTTGCTGTCCATCCACAATCACTCAAATGTAAATGTGTAATTATTAGGTCTAAGGACAAACTGTATGTCATTCCACTTCCAAACAATATTGAAAGAGACTAAAAACTCCTGGGGAACGACTTCTGCAGCTTTATACAGATATCAATGCCAATTGTTGTTTTTCAGCTTTATTTCTCCATAAAATTTATAATGATATGTTATAATAATGCAGTGATATAATATTAATGCAGAGTGAGTGAACTTCAGTTTTTGGCCTTGCAATATAGACAGTGTTTACTTGACTGTACACTTTATAATGCATTCGCTTTATTTATTTGCTTTAGTTATTTGTTTTATTACTTTCTGAAAGCAATGTATGTCCAAGTAATGAAGTGAATTCCAAGCATGAAGAAGTAAACTTAAATTACTCAAAAATGTGACAAACATACTACTACTTAAGGTTATTTAATAATGTACTTTGAAAGTATACTTTCAATGCATTGTTACAATGATCATTTTCAGCACACAGTTAAAAAATATTCATAAAATATATTTAAGAAAAGTGCAAATAAATATACTTATAAAAAATAAACAGAACTTTCACTTCAAGTATATTTTTGTAAAATATATTTTTTAGAAAATATACAAAATTACAATTATTTTAAAGCGTGTTAAATAGGCAAAAGCATGATGCTAATATACTTTTTATATATTTAAAGATAGTATACTTTTTGTTAGTATATTTGCAATGTACTATTAAAACAGGGAATATATTACAAATACAATAAAGTATACTTTTTTCACTAGGGTTTGCCTCCCTGCGCTCAGATATTTTTGAACATCAGTCTGATATACCTGCAGAACCGTCGTGGTACAGCACCCGCATGACCTGCTGCATGAAACGCTCTCCTTACAAGTGTAGATGTTGCACTACATGGCTTGGTAGGGAGCGTTGACTTTTCGAATGATGATGCACCCCCAGAGGTGAGATAGCCCGCAAGTGTCTCTTCCACCTGGGGTATCATCATGTAGCCCTGTGCCTTTGTATCCACAATAGTTGAAAAATTCAAGATTGAGGCATAAAAAACACAGGACAAATATGGCTTACTCCATGAATGAGTTCTCTCATCATGGAGGTCACCAAAGAAGGGGAGAGACCATCGCTGAGTTCCCTTCCCCTGACCCCCTGAGCGTCTGGGGGTCTACTGCTCTTGTGGCCAATCTAGCTTTAATCTGATCACACTGCATGAGTCATCACCTTGAGTAACTCCTCATTCATTTTACAATCGCAGGAGGAGCTCTCGGGAGGCTGCGCTCTCAATTTCCATTTCTACAGAATCAAGAGCTGCAGCGTTCGCTGCCCAATCCGAAGAAATGCCGGGGCAAGCTTTGGAAGCGGGCGCGAAAACCTCTCGATCTGGCGAGAGCACAAGAGAAAGGGCGCAGCGGCTCATTCTTTGGAGAAAGGGCGATATTAACGAGGGCGCAGCGGCTCGTTCTTTGTAAAAGAAAACGAGCCGAACACGAATCATGCAGATAGGAAGTAAATCGCAATGCTCACAGTCGCCGCCCTCGAACGCATGCAAGTCGTCTTCAGAGATGAGCCATAAACAAGGAGGCACGCATCTCTTTGCGGATTAACTCAACAAGCTTTTAACTTTCACTTTCACTTTTACTTTACAGTAATACTGCTTTCAGCGTGACACACACACACACACACACACACAATGCGGTCTCTGAAGACAAAGAAACCTGAAGATGTGTACGTCTCACGTCTATTTATAACCTGCAGGTGTACGTAATCAAATTGCGTCACCCACCGAGGTTATTTAAGCCAATTCTCGGCGTGTTTGGCACACGTGCTTCACAACCGGTCGAACAAAGAATGTTCTCCCATTACCACCATGGAAAAGGACATTCTCATCCTGCGAACACCATGCTATGTCCAACAGCCATCCACCACAACATTCTCCTCCACACTATTCACACAGGTGCCAAATGGAGGCTGCACGAGGACAGCTGGACATACCTACTTCTGAGTTACTGGAGCTGCTGACACTAGCAAACAAGCTCCTTGAACAGAACTCAACTGAGAAGCACTGGGAAGGACAAACTTCTGACTCCTTGCCCAATGCAACACAGCGTCAGACCCCTCCAAGGGAGGAGCATCTTGTAAAACCAGCCAACACCCTAGAAGCAGCCAGATAACGTTGGATAGAGCAACGGGCCCACATGCCCAACAGCGAAACCTCTACCAACACAACTCAGGCAAGCTCAAGTCGGTGCTGCCACAAGAGCAAAGCGACACCACAAACATCAGGCTTATGGTGAAGTTCAAGGAGAACAGAGGGCTAACAACCACCTGCTGCCCTCCTGCCACCATCACTAGGTCAGTCTGAAACACTTATCACTCTACAAAAGCTCCATCAAAAGCTCCATAACCATTCCCTGCGACCCCTGGAACCACCTGCTCTCTCATAAGCTAGAGTCCCACCCAGCGGTTCCAAACCGCAGGTACCACAGATAGCCTATGGGCTAACAACACCTAAAACAACCATCTGACCTTGACCAACTCACTTCAGGATGACAGGTGACACAGCCTCGACACCTGCTGCACAAGCTCGAGGACCCACACCTTGCTACAGCCTACATCACCACAGCACACCACCTGACAACATCCACAACCACTCTTGCAGGCATCAACAGCCAGAGAGCCACCACGGCCTTCAAGCCTTGCATGCCAGAGGCGTGTCTGATTTTCCTGCTTATTTTCCATCGTTCGCCGTTGTCTACAGGAGACAACAACGCTCGAAAGGGGGGATTTATGTAGCGTTTGGACTAATCAGACACACATTTATTCATTATATTTAATGAATAATCCAGCAAACCCTCTCACTCAACAAGCAAGCTGTGAGGGTCTATGGACCCTTCCCCCGAAAGAGCACCCTAAAGGGCTCAGTTACCAGGGAAACCATCTGATAAGACTGGTTTTTTTTGCTCAAAAGTTTGAGAGATGCGACATGCAGTAAGAACGGACCCTTCTGAAACCCAGGCAATGCCCATAAAAACAGAACTTTCCTCTTTTTCACTCATTGACAAACCTTTATACGAATAAACATGCATCCCAGGGCATTGTGTGTATGATTTTAACTGTCTTGTATAGTCTCTCTTGCATTGTATTCTGTTGTATGCATGCTTTATGAGTGAAGTACTAGTCAACTCTCTGACAAATTCCGATTTTGTAACTATATCCGATTTTTTGGATGACGTGCTTACATTTCTTTTAAAAGTGATTCGTATCCGATGTGTGCATTTTACACTGCACTTGGTGAAACAAGCCAAAAATAGCATATGACATCACAAATCAATTTGAATAGTACATTGAGTTTAATTTATTGACCTGGAATTCATATAGAAATGTTTTTAATGCAATAGTTACATCTATAAAAAAATAATTATATAGCCTAGTACAAATTCTTCAGGACAGTGATGTACTCAGCTCCACTGAAAGCTTGCAAGTGGAATAATACTCAGGTGGTTGATATTGTTAAGCATGTCACATCGTCTGTGTTTTTTGGTAATTAAAACCAAATGCATTCATCAGTGATTGTATATCAAAGGCAGGGACATGTTTGTGTTCGTTTTATTTTGTGGTTTCAATGGAATGAATGGGACTGAAGTGCTTGTCTGTGCGCGAGCCGTCATCACTGACAACAGCAGCAACGAGCACTCAGCGTGATTTCAAAAGCAACACATTTCAGCATCAGATAACCTTTTATTTAACACAAACAAATGAAATTAATACTCTGCTACTCAACTAGAGATGTTTCATTTGTTACAGGTATGTCTGTACCACAAAATGTTTTTAAAAACTCACTTTTCAGTGATGTAGGAGTCGCATTTACAGGGGAATATCCGATTTGTCCGCTTACACGTCAGGCGCAATTGCACGCATCCGATTCATATCTGATTTATTTCCACATATGAATGAGGAATGAAACCGATCAGAGATTATCGGAATCCAGACAATTTTTTCCTGTTTACATGGTCGTGGGCCATATCCGATCTGTGCCACATGGGAAGAAAAACATTGAAATTGGATCACTTGAACCATGCAGTGTAAATGTGGCCTAAAAATAGTTGATTTTGGTCACACAAATAAGTGTTATACCTCAATCGAAACTGTTAAGTGTTTACTTTTATTTGTGTACACTTACAATAACAACAAAACTTTGTGCTTTTGGAAAATAAAGAAAACAAACAGGGTACACTCTCTGTCTTCTCCGTCTCCGCAAACTGCTTTTAGAAACGCGTCACTAAAATGAACTGAAACTCAGCAAATACTCAGCACACAGACATCGGAGTTATATCCATAGAAAGCTTGACGTCTACTTTTAAATGAATTAAGTCATATTGAAAACAAATATTCTGTGATAAAGTAATCCGTATGAAACCAACACGATGTTCAGTCTTTCCCATCTAAAGTCATTAGGCTTGTTCGAGATGATCTATACTAGCCTACCACCGGCTGGCGAGAGTAGCCGCTTGCAGTCGGGGCGGAATTAAAAGCGGAGACGTCAAGTCGGACACTTTCTGCTCCCGGTAGTGACGCTCGCATGGTGTTTCCATACTCTTATCACAGATAAAGTGAATTAAATGCAATATTTGTCAAATACACAGAAACGTTTTTATGAGCAACAGAAACACTTTTTATATAGTGCTTAATAAAGTGCCGTCTGTTCAAGAATAAAGTTCAGCATAAACATATAGGCTACTAAATACCAATAAAGTGTGGGTATATGCTTTTATCAGTGTTTTTGATAAAAATGACTCAAGATAACAGTGCAACTACACTACAAAAGCTTTTACTGTTATAAAAACACGGATGTGTGAGCATTACTGAAATTTGAATTGTTAGAATAAACACGCAACACACCTTGTGCTTGTCATCACAGAATCTAACCAATGAGAATAAAGTGTGTCGTCATCAAGGCTCTAGCAGCCAATTTTGAGCAACTGCAGCACCTGACCTAGGCGGCTGGTCTCGTTTTGCTCTCGCGGTACTTTGATGGCACATGTGATCGTAAGGCGGCTGCAGCGCCGATTCAAAAGGTGTGTTCGACTTGATGCGGCGCTGCGCAGAATGATCAGTATGTGACATCAAAGTAACGCGAGAGCGATTGAAAGCATAAGGATCCATCTGCTCTCTTATCGCTCTTGCGGTACTTTGATGTCATACACTGATCATTCTGCACAGCACCGCATCAAGTCGAACACATCTAAAATCAGACAAACGTTCTAACCAGAATGCATTGCTTTTGTCAGGCGCCAGCCGATCTTTGCGGTGCTGCATGAAGTCAAACAAGCCTATTATCTCTAATATAATCCCGCCCACGCACGGCTCCTGCCCTTCATATGTAAATATCCACGTGAGACGCGCGCACATGTAAACGCCCAACGTAAACAAAGCATGAGGAGATTTTTCATCGCGGCTACTGTTTGTTTCTGGAAGAAGACACGCTGAGTAAGTCAGAATTTTAAAAAAAAGTAGAACAAGATTTCATCCAGTAGAGGAGATCAATCTGATGAGTAAGTAATGTTTCTTTTTTGTATTAGTTAATGTGTTATTGTGATATAAACTTGAACACATTTACTAGTTGGGTTTTTCCAAAACTACAACATGATGAATGCTATGCGTCTAAGAATGTTTAGACCATGTTTATTATCAATACTCTGTTCACAAATAGATTTTAGTAGTGTGCTAAACAATAATAATTAGTTTCTCAGATATAAAATATCCTTTTTTATGATAGTACAAAGCATGCATGAGTCTGTGGCTACAAAATCATATCATAGGCTACTATAAAATCATACATACTAGGCTATATGAATACAAAATCATAGTTGGTTTTTTTCCCAAACTATAATTCCTGACTAAAATGTTTGAAATTGAGTAAAACATTTTGAATATGATAGGCAATTCATTGCATTTAAATTTCTTAAGGCGCAATGATGTTCTCATGCTCTATTTAAACCAATAAAAGTAATATAAATGTACACTGTAACACGATGAATGCTATGAGTCTATGTTTAGAACATGTTTATTTTTAATAGCCTACTCTGTACAAAAATAGATTTTAATAACATGCTAAACAATAATAATTAGTTTCTCAGATATAAAATGTCTACTGATTATATATTTTTGACTACTGATTATATATTTTTTCTTCTCGAATCCATGGAAAGAAGAAGAAACACTTAAATAGCACATGTAAATATCAGGTATGATTTACTTGTTCCACTTGTTGAACAGAATCTGTTGCAGGAATGACTCAAAGTCTGTTCACATGTCTGTGGTTAGATCAGTGTGCACAATAATGTGTCTTTGACCTTCATTATGTATGTTTTGATTATACTGTGTTGTAAATAAAATACAAATAAATAAAATATTTTTTTCAATCTCCTCACATTCTCTCTTACCTGCCTCAAAGTAACAGTCACACTGATAGGCCATTAGAGGACGGCCCTTGGTCTCTCAGGTGTGAATCTCTAAATATTCATGCCATTGTCACTCCCTCGCATAGGCTTTCGATCACAAAACATGTCTTTAAAAATTTAAATCAATATATTGTTTTCTATGAAGGAGTAAGGAAGATGATTTTCACATAATTTTGACATGAATATATTAGCCTGCAAGACTGACTACTCAAAAGTCTTATAAGTATTCGGTATGTGTTTTATGGCCTTATTTCAGCTACATTTTTTTCCCCAAAACTTACTAACCATGAATAATCTTTTGTTTTTTTTTTCTAAAAAATGCAAACATATACATCAATCTTGCTCACATATTATTGCAGCACAGTTTGTGCTGAACAAAAAAAAAAAAAACATGTTGGCCAATAGTATAAGTCGCTGAAATAAGCACAAATGTCAGGGCATGTCAAAACATCTCAAGGGCCCCAAAATCACCTCAGACCCCAGAGAGTTAATGTAACCTCACCTATATCGTGTCTCCTACCAAATTAATGCTCATTTGATGACGCACACTTGTTGTACACCTCCTCCTCATAGAATGCCATGTGTGTTTGTAATTTAATCAAAGTATAGACTGCCAGAGCCATTCGAACCATGCTCTCAGACAAAGGGTCATAAACCCCCCCAATATTTCCAACCTCCCGCTTGGAAATTCAGCCTTTCTCATTGGTCAAGCCATACTGAGAGGTGTGACTATTCCCTGACTTTAAAGGGCTCACGCACAGGTCCGCCTCTCGCTTCTGCTAAATCTTCTGATTGCTGCCCGTGTGGAGAGACTCACGGAGAGCTTGAGCCTGAGCTGGTGCGGGCACGCCCAGCAGGCCCCAACATATAGAGCTGTGTGCGATCCCCCTAGCCTGGGGAGATGGCTCTTGACCACAAAGAGCCAGACTAATACCACTGGAGTTTATCCTCACTCAACCTTGGAATTCACCATCATGGAAATGCCCTCGATCAAACATTTCTCTCTCTCACTCCCGGCAGTCTCTGCATCTTCATCTCTGAATTGCGCCCTGCAGTTCCACTGCGGCCCACAGGGCCAGCAGGCCCCATTTTACACCCAGCCATGTGCTTACTTAGGAGAGAGGACTCTCTCAACCACAACAGAGTCAAGAACAACCTCAGAGTTTCAAGAGGTTGCAACTTCGGCCATCCAATGGAACCATCCAGACCTTCTTCAGAGGCTTCAAGAGACTCTCGTTCCACAGCCAAGTCAAATGCAAGTATCGTTCCTTTCACCAGACAGAGGTTTGTTGTAAGCTATCGTATTCTGTGCTTTAAATTAGAGACTGATGGTTCTTTCAGATGGTCAGCTTGGACTCATTCCCCCTGTTTCTGTCCAGTTTCATTCATCCAGTCTCACTTACCCTTCCCATGTACCACGTATGCGTGATTTGTGTATGTGTGTGTGTGTGTATGTGTTTGTTTAGACTAGTTACGTGTTTGTGATTTAGTTAATAAAACTTTGTGCACAATACATATGAGGATTTGTTTCTGATTCCATGCTTGCAACAAAGTCAATTTAACGATTTTGATCTTGTTACATGCTCTGAGTAGTACTGTACCTTAAAAAGGGTATTTCCCTTACCCTGGAAATT
>JAFVLL020024428.1:0-31554 GCA_021397915.2 Tor tambroides | reverse complement strand
TTAAAGATACCCTTGTACCGGCTCCTTTTTCTTCCACCCGAGCTTTGTAAAACAACCTTTATGAAATTGTGATGGCTGAGGAGAGATTGAATTTCTCTAGCCATGTATACTGAATTGCTGCATGGAGAGATGGATCTTTACTGATGCTCCCAGTTGTTCTGATAGCAGATGCAATCTTCAATGATTTTTGATATCCTGCTTTGAAGTTATTTGTATGAACACATGCCCACCGTGGCGTGTTTATTTCCTTTCGCTTCTACGTGAATATTTCACGTTGGAAATGAAGTTCAGTTTTAGCGCAAAACAAGTGGAAAATGGAATTTTTATTTCTTACTCTTACATTTGTTTTACAATATCATGTACATTTTGCACTTACTAATTGCTCGAGGGCCTCACATACTGTCATGTGTTCAGCATGAGATGGGGTCTTTTGAACACTGCTCTTTGAGAAAAAATGCTCAGTGATCTTCTGCATGGCTGAAGGGACAGCCTTCGGCAACCATATTTAACGAAACCCTTCAAATGAAAAGACATTGATTGATTTTAGAGGCCACTGGAATGACATGCCCTCATGGTTTACAACAGCATGTTCTGACACACTGGTGTGTAGTGGGTGAAATGAGTCCACAAGTGCATGACACACATTTGTTGAGTCAAAGTATTATGCTTTAGCCTTGAGTTCGGTGTTCTAACTTCAAATGGTTTACACTCAAATTTTGTCGGTTTGTGTTTGAATGCAGGTGCAGTGGAGGCATGGACTGTAACTGTGTTAGTGACCTGCTGCTCACGCCTCCCGTCCCAACCCTCTGGACACCAGGTGAGACACTGGAAGAGGTTTTTTCATCCATCTTAAATGTCTTTTTCTTCACCATCACAGTTTTGTATGAAAACAGAATGGAAAATAAATGCATAGAAGTTATTGATACATATTTAAGCTAATTATCACACTAACAACACTGGTGTTGTTTCGACCAACAGCATGACCGAGAGTGTGATATGCCATTATACTGCAGTTTAATCAAATAGAAGTATTTTAATACTTAACAATGAATCAAATAGAAGAAATATTGTGCAACTTTTAACGTTTTAGAAACAATATAGACTATTGTCAGGGTGGAATCATATTTCATTTTTGACAGGAATTAAAGTGAAGCTGTGAGGGATAGAAGTGCATTCAATGGATTGTACTGTTGTTTAACAACATGAACATACTGAGTGTTCAGCTGATGAAATGTCTTTTCAAAAACAAACTTTCAGTAGACAAAAACTCCATAAAACAGTTTTAAAAGTTGTGAGTTGGCGAAAAGTACGTAATCTAGGACCTTATATAATATGTGCTATTGTAAACACTTTAGGTCTATGCTCCACAGCCTCGTTTTCATCCGCATTAAAGTCAATATGCCGCCTAACCTGACTAATGTCTGTTGCCAATTTCTTTGCCTATTTTTGATCCTCCAACGATTCTGCCTCGAAATAGTGTTTAGTTCCTGAGTGAATCTGTGTTTTGAACGAATCGTTTGAGTAAATTATTCAGTGACTCACTTTAATAAAGACCGTAGTTGCGTCCAAAAGCTTAGGGTGCTAACTTGTTGCTTCGCTGCCTTATCAGGTAATGAGTTTAGAAGCAGAAACTGATTTCGGACAGGCTTCTGAGGCAGCGTAACAGTTTAATGATCTACAACAAAACAGTGAGCTTTAGTGAGAACTAAACAACAACAAATATCTCGTTAGAAATAACGTAAAAAGGAAATAAGTTAGTCAAAAACATACTTTTACACATAAATGGACCTTTCAGATGCCATAATTATTTTTGGTTCGACTGTCACGGAATGGAACGCGCAGGATTATGAGATATCAAAGGCAGCCAAAAAATCGATCAAATGAAGCAAAGCCAAATGAAGGCATTCCAGCAGAGAGGAAGTGAAGCTAACATTGGATTCGAAGTGCCTTGATGCCTTCCTACCTTGCAATGAATCCTCAGAAGGCAGCATTTTTCAGCTTTCGGACGCAGCCAGTCAGTTGTTTCGTCGCTGAATGAATCAGTGTTTCGAATGAATGTTTCAAATGACTCACTAATAAAGACAACCACTTGTCGCCACCTACTGGAGTGATGATGTAACCTGCAGAAATAATCGCTTAAAAATCCACACTACTGATGGATAGTCTGACAGTTTTGTCAGCTCTGCCAAACAAATTCAAATTTTGTTCAAATTCAGTTTCAAACAACAGGTAGAACTGATAATCAATTTTTGTTCCCAGATGTCATTAGGCTGTTGCTACATTTTGAAAAAATAAGCTGGTACATATATACTCTATATGTAATTTATTTATTTTTTTATTATTTTTTTAAAAATGTAAATGTTCTCTTACATATGCTTGTTTAAAGCATAGACTAACTACTCCCTAGCCTAGGATCAAAATACCCTATTAAACCACCCATCGCTTCATCAGTTATTTAGACAGAAATGCTCTTAGCAAGTAACAAAACCAACAGGCCTTATCCAAATCCTTTCACTTACTCGCCTCTCTTTCCTCAGGCATTGCCTTCCCAGACTGGGCCTATAAGCCAGAATCAAGCCCAGGCTCCAGGCAGATCCAGCTGTGGCACTTCATCCTGGAGCTGCTGCAGAAGGAGGAATACCAGGGGGTGATTGCCTGGCAGGGAGACTATGGTGAATTTGTGATCAAAGACCCAGATGAGGTGGCAAGACTGTGGGGCATTCGGAAGTGCAAACCTCACATGAACTACGACAAGCTCAGCCGAGCGCTTAGGTATGCACATCATGCGTGTTTCATATTCATAGGATTGTTTTCTGTGTTAATGCTTAATCGCTGCCTTTTATCGTTCTCTCATGCAATGTGTATATTCTAGATGGTGTGCTTTGTTGAGTATACAGCCTGTTTGGCTGTTTCTTCTCTGTGTGTGTGGTTTTATCTTGCATCTGATGGGGGGGAAAAACATAATTTATTTTTTCCTCACATTATATCCTGTATAATAGCATTGGCCCCTTCCATGCTTGATAGTATGTGGATATTATAAGTGCTGCCTTCCCTCTAAAGAACATCAATACAGTCCAATTTGTGGAATCTTTGAACATCTAAATGGATTCTGGATGTTCTCCGGCGAGCGCCTCATATAAAGAATACTTGTCGATGGGGATTTTGAAATTAAGTCTAAAATTGATTCGTACCTCACCAAACTTATATCAGATCTCCTTTCAAACTCCAAAATGAAACTTTGAAGGTTTGAACTTTGAGCCTGGTTGAAGTACTTCTGCGCGTATTCATGCAAAAACACGTATCCGTTTCTCATCTCGTCTCTTTTATTGTTCTGCTTTCCTCCCTCCTCCCCCAACCTCCCTTTAATAGATGCTGTCGCTGGCCGCTAATTGTTATGAATAGGCACAGGCCATAATTAGCCTCGTTGATTAGCCTTGCTTAATTGCTCAATTAAGGGGCACAATTGCCACATAAAATAAAAGCTTACAAATGATTGCGCCGGCAGATTGCATCACGGGAACTCGTGTAGGCTACCAGACCGGGTAAAGTGAAGTCAAGCATAAAGTGTGCTGAGATTAAAGAGCCTCGCTCTCATGCACAGGTGCGCATCCTCAAAGCGCTCTGACACTCGTGATGAACGCGAACGGGTGATGGTCAGGGGAAAAGACTCAAAGAGTCTGGACAGATCCATCTCTTATTTCCAACTGAGCGATACATGGTTGTGTGATGTTAAGGGAAATCTAAGCAGTCATCACCGTGCAGAACAGGAAGCTGACAAGGCTGGCATTCCCGAATAAAGGCCATGACCCTGGAAAATGTTTCGGGTGGAGGAGGAGGCAGCCTTTCCCCCCTTTAAAGGGATAGTTCACCCGAAAATGAAATCGGTGTCATCATTTATTCATCCTCATGTCATTCCAAACCTGTATGGCTTGAAGGACAAAACAACACTGGAACTCATTCTTCAAAACATATTTTTGGTTTCACAAAAGAAAGAAATTTGAAATGACAGAATTAAAACATTTAGCTTGTTGTTCTCCAACCTGCAGGTACTACTACAACAAACGCATTTTGCACAAAACTAAAGGCAAGCGCTTCACCTACAAGTTCAACTTCAGTAAGGTGGTTCTGGTGAATTACCCACTGCTGGACATGGCCAGCTCTCCGTTCCTGCTGGCCCAGAACCACTTCAATGGAGGAGCCGCAACACCGGACTGCAGCCCTGTCACACCTGAGGTACGAAGAAAATTAAATACATCACGTGTATTAGATGCAGTGCGTTTGCAGAAGCATAATCAGAACAAGGTAATGAGAGACCGGAATGAACCGTTAGGTAGAACAGAAGAATGAAGTCAGACAAAAACCTGAAGAGCTGAAGATGTGCTCTGTGGTAATAACAGCTCTATTGCCAGTGTTTAATGATTGATGGGATCTTTTTTATCTTTACTGTATAAGGCTCTCCGTATTAGCTTTGATGTGAGGGATCGGGCTATTGATTGCACAGAGTCAATCAGTATGTAGGTATCTTTTCTTTTCTTTTTTTTTGTATTTATTTTATTTCTTTTCCACTGTCTGTATTTGCTCTAGTATTGGTGTTCAGCAATTATTTGCCTTCGGTCAATGTTAAACTTTAACTAAAATAGTTATCATCTGAATACCAGGGGCAAAGCATAAATTTAGATGTTCTGCTTGAATACAAAAAGAGTGGGAATAGGTTTCATCAATAAAGGTTTAGTCAAATCTGAAAACTGAATTCACTTAAAACATGCACCTTAAAAGTATAAATGGTCTAAAAGAATAAAAGGGCAGTAAATACATGGTAAGTTAAAATAAGTAGGCTCATAAAATGCAATAATAAAATGATTAATATTTTTATTAATAACCTGACTTTTTATTTTAGCCGTGCAAAAAAAAAAAAAAATCTCCACAAGTCATTCTATGAGAAAGTTATCTGCTGTACATCTTGACTAGAGGATACTGAAGGAGAAAGGAAAGAGAGAGCCAGAGGTTAAGAAGAAAGTAGAGAGAATGTCACAGATGGCGTTAAGCAGCATTAAAACAAAAGAAGACATTATCCCTTTCCTCTCATCTCTGTCTGGGATGGCGTACTCATCACTGCCATTGATTGGAAATGAAAGACGTGAGAAATGAAAGAGATGGTGGGGTTGTCAGATCAGTGCCATGTCATTAATGCGGTTTTGTTAAGCAATCCAGATTACGTAGCTTCGAAGTACAGTCCTGCCTTTTCTCACTGAGAAGAGAAGAGTGACAAATTATTGATCACCTTCATGTCACTAATAAAAAAAAAGAGAGAGAGAAAATCTTTACGGCGTTCATCCGCTAAGATTCCTGCGATGACTTCCAGGTTTCCTTTATTGAGCTTTGTCCCCCACCACCCTTTTCTAATCTGCTCCCAAAAGCCATTTCACATTTTGGGAGGTAAACCCCAGGATCTCTTTGTGGCCTACTCTGACTGACATCTTATGAAGTCTTTAAGACAAGACTTTCTTATTTCAAGATTTCTAAGACAGCGTGATGTCATGATAGTTTCACTTTGCTTATCATCATAGATTGTGGATTTACAGCAGTGAATTCTTGGTCTGTTCATCACTTATTTCCATATTTTATGACTTTTTTAGTTGTATGTATGTATATAATATATATATATATATATATACATATATATATATATATATATAGAACCAGTACATTTTTTTTAAATTAAATTAGGACATTTTAATGATTCAAAGATTTATATAAATATATAAATGCATGTATACTGTTCAAATGTCAAATGGCATTTTTTTTTTTTACAATTATTTTAATGATCAAGGTCAAAAGTGACAGTAAAGCCATATGTAATGTTGCAAAATATTTTTATTTCAAATAAATTCCATTCTTCTGAACTATCCGTACATTAAAGAATCCTGAAACAAGGATTCGGTGTCCACAAAAATTTTAAGCAAGTATTTTTAAAAATGATTATTAATAAAAATACTAATAAATGTTTCTTGATCTGTTAATCTGTCATTCGAACACTGTTCATGTCATTTATTAAACAAATTCTTCTCACAGATTCTTTTTCACCGTGTAATAATCCTGACACACTGTTATCTCTATTCCATCTTTCCCAGGCCCTTCAGTCTTTATTCCCTCGTTTGCCTGAATCAGGTCGAGGGCCCTCTCTGTTTGAGCGCAGTGCAGGGGCCCCAGGGCCTGATGGGGACAAGCTGAGACTCGACACTTTTCCTTTCCTCGGCTCAGGTGAGACATAAATTAAACAGAACAAAAAATGTAACAAATAATACCAGAGGATTCATGTTAATTAGGAAAGGTTCTTTCTTTTTTAGAGCAGTGAAGTGAAGTATATAAACATGTGTTAAGATGTAAGTGATTAGTCCACATTGTTATCGTTACTTTGTTACATTTAGATCCATGAAATCGCCAAGTTCTTGACAATGTTAGTTTCTGTTTACATTCTACACTTACATTTGTGCACTCTAGCACTTCCTCTGAGAGTGATTCGGTGTCATGTGCACATTCTTTTGTCTTTTCAAATGCTCTGAATGTACACTGAAATACCAGTGTATCAGAATGTATGAGGGCATGAGTATGTCAATCCAACTCCCCACCCCAAAAAACCTCCCTCACCCCTTCAACTTCGTTTGTCCTGAGGTCTTGTTCCGCCCTCCTCCTCCTCTTACCCCTCTCTGCCTCCCATGTGTACCCCCTGTTCTAATCCCTTCCCAAGCAGGAAGGCCCTAATTGAGGGTGCAGGCTTCAGTTTGTGGCCTGTGGGCGCCCATTACTGTGTTTTCATAAGCAAGTGAGGCCTGCCTGACTGATTCAATATTCATGTGTCTGCCAGCTACTCCTGGCCCTACACACACACACACACACACACACACACTCTAGCACTGTCAAATTAGCCCTGCATAGCAAATAACAGAGAGAGAGGCTGAGGAGATAAAAAGAGAAGGAGAGAAAAGGAGAGAAAGCGAAGTAGGCAGGAATGAAGAAAGAAAGAGACAGAGGAAGAGATAAAGGTGACCATATGAAGAAAAGATGTTTGTAATGGAAGCAAAAACTTTGTGAAAACCATGTAAAGTATTATGAATGTGAAATCAGGAATATCAACTCTCATTTCATCCTACATGTACATTTGAGAATATTAGGATAATTTATTAACCCATTTGTGGGAAAAATAAGCTATTAATAATTTCCATTGTATTTAATCTCACATTTTATAATAATATATTACTAATGTAGAAAATTATATAACACAAAAATACAATAGAAAATTAATTATTTAAATTATTAAATTAAGTACAAATAATTAGACATAAACTTTATATATTAAACCGCTTTTAACGCTGATAATAACAAGAAATGTATTTGGTTCAAATCAGCGTATTAGAATGATTTATGAAGGTTTGTATGACATTGAAGACAGGAGCATTGGCTGCTGAAAATTTAGCTTTGCCAACACAGGAATCAATTAAATTTTAAAATATGTTAAAATAGAAAACAGCTTTTTAAAATTGTAATAATATTTCACAGTGTTACTGTTTTTACTGTATTTTTTATCAAATAAATGCAGATCGTAAAGTATATATGTAGAGAGAGAGAAATATAAGTCAACAGAGGAATGAATAATTGATCATACTATTCTCACATGTAAATAAAACAATATTATATATTATATTTTCCTATGATATTTTCTCTAATGTTTTTGGAATGTATGATTTATACTGAACCTCTAGTTTTCTCTCTGAGAACGAGTTGCCTCACATTCTCTGTTCTCAGTCATATCTCTAACATCCGATCTTAAACATTAACACTGGTTTCTGTTCCATGTTTTTCAATTTCTCCCACAGGGGCTCCTTGTTACTCCAAACCTCCATCCCTGTTGGGTCCTTACCCACGGAACCCCTCTTTTGACTACCCCTGGGGCTTCAACCCCTACCTCCCAGGGGCCTTTTCTTTGAACAACTGTCCCAAATTGCCCCCAGGCTCCCTCTACTCCTCACATTTCTATCCCAACCCGCTCCAATCCAGCCTGTCTCAGCTGTCACACCCCTTCTCTTCGCTCTTACCCCCGGGAGACACGACCGCGTCAGAACGTGGTCAAACGGGAGGAACGAACGGCTCTGTGGGCGGTCAGCCTCCCAGACTCTGCATCCCACCGTACCCAGGGAACTTGCCGCTGGGTCGGACTGAGCTAGGGAACGGGGGTACGGGTGTGGGCGACCGGGAAAGAGGGGAGACCAACACTGGCGTAACAGGTGGAGGTCTTGGTTTGGGGTTAGGCCTTGGATTGGGTTTGGGTGGAGTCGGCGTGGGAAGCGGAGGAGGAGGCCGTCAAAGCCCTTCTGAGCGGAGGAAGGGTGTGAAGCAGGATCCGGAGTCTGACTCTGAGCTGGAGATCACAGACCTGAGTGACTGCAGCTCGGAGAACGAGAATGAGCCGGACTTCTCTCTGGGGAAGAAGCCAGGGTTGGGTGGTCACTCACACCTTCTAGAGGCCAAATCTGGGGGTCTCGGGGGAGTTTTGCCCCCTCTATCTTCTCTTCCTCCACCTGTGTCTCCGCATCCCCTTAAAAGTCTGGGACCCCTGACTCCTCCACCATCATCCCTGTCTCCGTCCCTCTCTCCCTCCCTCACTATGGTTGACAGGCACAGGGAAACAGAGACACTTAAACTTGCTCACAGTTAATATGTTCTGTTGTGTGATTTTTTTGCTGTCTTGCAGGTTCTTTCTTTCTCCTTTTCTGTCTGTGTATTCCTGCATTTGTGAAATGATGCTGTATATTCCCATTTCATTTTTTCTTCCTCTTTTCCGCCACTCTTCGCTCATGCCGTTCCAGTCTCAGAACTTTCAATTTCTGGTTTCTTCAATTTCTAAATCGTACAGTGAGACTCTCAATACAATTTGAGTTTTTGTTATTCTGAGAGTAAAGTTGTTGGCCAAAAACAGCTTTGGTCAATGTTGAATGTCAAATAATTTTCATTCTCTCGTTTCTGTTAGGAAACAGTAACGATGAGATATTTTATAGCCAAGACAGCACAGTGATAGAATATGCATATCTTTTATCACCTACTTTTTAAATTGCACTGCATTCTGGCCCTGCTGAGATAGGCATATAGTTTGTTCTGCTCAGTGTATTTCACAGACTTTTCCATAAGTTAATGCTAAGCTCTGCAGTACAGTGATCAGCTGAACAGTGTAACACAAGCAAAATCCAATAATGGCAACACTCATAGTAATTTTAAGGTGATTCAGTTGTGTTGCAATAAAGCACTTTTGTTTTTAGGTTTGTGCTGATTCCAAGGGATTCAGACATATATATGGTCAAACATTGCCATCTTGTGGTTATATTTATCTAAGCCCTCCATTGTTTCTGAGGAGAAACTTTATTTATCTATTTATGTTTATTTATTTAGTTAAGTTCACGTTTGATTTTCATGTCCAGTCCATGTATTTTTTAAAACATTCAAAAAAATTTATGAGCCTGAGAATGAGAGACAGAGTCAGTACTACTCATGCCAGTGAATATTTAAAGTTTGTATCTATTTCCTTGTATATATTTTATTACTGTGTACATTATGTTTAATTACTATTACTATATGGGATAGTTGTATTGGTGTCATTTTACTCTGTACCTAACTGAAGAGTGATATATGAGATGGGAAAATGGATAAGTATTTATGTGAAGTTGACAAAAAGAGCACTTGTTTTTCACATGGTCATAAGAATGGCGTTTCGACTAGGGAAGTGTTAAACAAAAATTCTGCTCCTTCTAACTGTGCCCTGTGGAAATTTTCCCCAGATACCTCCAAGTAGATGAACCTGCTGGACTGAGTTACGCTGCTAGTCACATATTTCAGTAATTCATTCACCCAGTGGCGATGTACTATAACGAATCAAGTGTGAATAATATTAGTTGCAGCATTTGCCAATTTCTTTAACCAGTGTTCATTCTAATGTTATTATGTTTGATATATGAGCATCCGATTTGAATGTAAAAACAATACATAGGAGCAGAATGACACAATCTGATTGACAGATTACATTCAAATACAATTCAGACAAGTTGGGGGGTAAAGATAGCATTTTATACAAAAGCAAAATGCAAGTAAGATTTTATCAACCAATGCCAACAATATTTCCAGATATTCTTCTGATTCTTTGGTAAGTTACTATCTGATTCTAGATAAGAACTTGAAAAAACTTGTTACATGACATTTGGCCCCGTGACTTGCCCGTACTAGAGGAGATTTCAGCTGTACATAGGACTTTGTGTATTTGTGTGCATACACACTGAAAAGAAAAAAAAAGTACCATTTACCTAACAGTAAAGCTTTTCTTTGTTTTATTGTGAAATTTAAAACAGAAAGGATGAATAGAACAAAAAATGAGCAAAGAGTAATATCTTCAAGAGCAATAAACAATATTCTTGAGATTCAATTGTGAGAGTATTGATTTTTCTCTGGAGCTCAATATATGATTTGAGATCAAATGCATTCCATTAAAAAAAAAAAAATACTTGTTCATGTTTAGTTTTTTCTGTCTGTGTGAAAAGCTTCATGAGGTGGCCTACATCCTGTCAGCTACAGAATTCACTGAATTTCAGAGATTAACTAGAAAATGCAAATACAAAAGGCATATAATATTTCCTGCGCATACAAAAATCAATATGAGTAAAAAAAAAAAAGCAAGCTTCACGTAAGCAAGAGTTTCACGTAAGATACATTTCAACATCCAAACACAGACCTAGCACGGGCACATTCATAAATCGTCAATATGTCTATAGTAATGCCTCGGGGGGCTGTAGTGTCCCTGAACACGCGTTCAAGAGCCCTGAGAGCCATACAAATGAAGGGGAACAAATTTAGTGTAACACTACAACGGAACCATACGGGGATACATGAAACGGTTTTTGGACATCTTTCGGCCTCTGGTGGTCGCAAGTCACAGGAAGAGGCTGTGAACGGCAAAAAGTTACGTTTCCAACTGAAAAAACACATAGTTTTCAGTCGAGTGTACTCGGGGATCACTGAACACATTTAACGATCATCCGCGCATAAAGAGGAATGATTTAGTCCTGCTTTTATATCTGCTTTCAAACGTCGCGCGCTTGAATTGGTCTCCACTTCCGCGTACAATGTTTTTTTCCAGCGACATACGACAACTTTAGAACAGGAAGCCTTCAGAGGCGCTTGTCACTTCGTCTCACCTTTTAGGAGGTAAGTTTTAAGATTAAACATGTGTATTAAGTGGTCTGTTATTATTTTGAAGCATTTCATAATTTTTTTGGTGCGCAATGATGTGATTCAGAGGGAGTATTCGCATGCTTGATTAGCATGATCGGCGAGCGATCCGATCCTGCCAGTTTGTCTTTGCTCAGCGAGAGGAATGTTGTGTTTGGCTACAATGTAACCTTTGCCAGCATTCCTGTTATTTCCGTCAACCCGCACCTCTGTTTTTCAACAGAGAACGAAGATAATATTTGAATCGAGCTTCTTCTCGATGTGTTTTGAAATGAAGCGCCCTGTGACAGCTAAACAGTTTTGCTTGAAATGAGTCGACACGATATAAGGACTAAAGCACATGCAAAAACAATGTCAACACAACCGCCGTTTGCGTTGTTATTGATATTTCAGGTTTGATAAGCAATGACAGGATGTTAACTCTATACGAAATAATTTCATAGATTTATAGTAAGGTAATTATGTCAATTGTAATTCTTAATATAAATGTAAGGCCTGTTAGGTAACAGTTTTTTTTTCATGAATTCTATTAATATTTAATCAATATAGAGAAAGTTCTGTTGTACTGCATATTAGCACGGCTGAAATTCTGCCCCATTTGTAATTATGATATTGCTTTCAATATTAAGTTATTTTCAGGTGAAATTAGCCAGTTCTTATATTTCCTGTACTAAACAATTATGCATTTCGCACTCAATGAGAGAAACTCAGGTGAAGAGAAAGCACAAGTGCAATGACCGTTAAAAACCTACTAACTGATGCAAGCAAAATCACACTGCTCCACTTCTCTTCGTAAAAGGAAACACAGGCACTTTAACTTTCAGAAAACTTACTCCTTGCATTCTTACATACTCAGGTCTGTGTCGCTGTGCTGTTATTTTAAATAACTACAGTCTTGAAACACCGCCCAGCCAATCAAATTTGAGCCTAAAACTGCCTCGATACATTTATAATAAGCAGGCAGAAAAAAAAGGGCTTATTATGAATTTTATTGATATGCTTTAATAATCTGAGTACAAATTGTTGCCCCTTTTGTTTGTCCATACATAAAATAGCTTTAACTTCAGGCTCAGTTTGTTTTTGTAGTAGTTATATAAGTGAATGTCAAGGTAAATTGATGTAGGCCATTGTTTACATTTTATGTTTGGCTTCCAGGTAATTCGTTGTGTAGAAAACCACCGTAGTCCATTACATTTTTGGGCAAGGAGCACTTAAGAAGCATCGTTAGTCTTGATGTAGTTCTTAGCTACGACTGTCTGACAGCTAGAGTGAACTGGGATTAGATTAGTTTAACCTTCATGGAGTGAGCCTTGTTCATATTTATTGGATGCATTTGAAGAGAAATTGCAGTCATCAGTTAACCTGCCTGTATTCCTCTGTCAGCTGATGGTACTCTTAGTGTTGTTGTATGTAAACATTCTCATTTCTTGTTTCCTTGCATTTTGAAAAATTATCATATTATTGAGCTTATTTGCATTAAAACTCACCACTGTCAAAATGTGTAATCCTTTACGAGGTCATTACAGTTCAGATTATTCTGTTATGTAGGACTTGCATATGGAATGGCCACAAGCATTGTTATACTTGTAGCTTTTTGTGGTTTTATGTAACTGTAGATCATAATGGAAAAACAGGTAGACGATGCAAAGTCACTGAGATGCAAACAGGTTCAGGTCAACAATGAAGAGCTTCAGGCATATTTATGGCTTTAGATGGTACAACCCATTACAAAGAGATTCCTGATTACTGTAGTTCAGTGGAAAAGCTGGAATGATTAGCTTGTCACGAAGCCAGTTGGATTGGCCATGTACATGATCTGTATGATTCAAGCTTGTTTGTAGGAAAAAATCTAGAAAGCAAGCATGCTATTCTTGAATCTGTTAGATCATCCGCTTTCCATTTGCACAGTCATAATTATTAGAATACACTACCGTAAGGGTTGGTAAGATGTGTTTGAAAGAAGACTCTTATTTTCAACTAGGCTGCATAGGTTTAATGAAAACTAAAGATAGCATTGTGAAATAACGTTATAATTTTCTGTTTTATATAAATATATTTTTAAAAATCTATCCATGTGATGGCAAAGTTGAATTTTCAGCCACCATTACTCCAGTCTTTAGTGTCACCTGAACCAAACTTTTGAATGGTAATGTATGTAAAACACACTTGGCACAATACCAAGTAGTATCTTGACACCTCTTTTAATGTTTTATTGCAGAGGCTGTTCTGCTGTAATAATTATTAACCCAAACTTCTCAAAAATTCACTGAACTCATCACTGGTGGTGCTTGTTTGGTTCGCTTTCACGTTGTTGTGTGTCTCTTGAGCTATTTTTTGAATGGTTGGCTTATGTGCAGATGTCTGGCCACAAAGTCTGTCAAATTCAAAAATTTTGTCCGCTCTTTTGTGCTCCATATTGCGTCTTGTGTGAATGGCACATGAAACACTGGGCTCAAATAATGCATTCTCATGCAGTGCATGCATCACGTTACTTTTGTAATGTACCGTGGCACTGCTGGTATTTTGAGGCTTGGGCATTGTGGTACTACCGTAGTACCTGTATATCATCCAACCTAGTTAGTGTGAAGTATTTAGAGTCTTTACTCCCAGATTTGTCATTGGGTTGGATAATAACTGAAGCAATGGGGGTGCCTTACCACTTCCTTTTCCTGTTCTGACATTGCTCGTCATTGCTCTCTCTTTCTCACTCACATTCTCTCTCTCTCTCTCTCTCTCTCTCTCTCTCTCTCTCTCTGTGACATTCATTCAGAGAGGCAAGTACAATCTTGTCCAGACTAAAGCTACTGACTCTTTCTTTTGAAGGAATGCACAACATTTCATTTTGTATCACTCCTCCACCTGCTTTTTTCTCACCGTGTGCCTCACTTCCTCTCATACACTGTGTTGTTTTACCATAGACAGTAAGTGCTTTGTGTTCACTCCTGGAATGGAGAGTAATGTCATTAGACCAAAGCAATTACAGTGTGATGCTGGAAATTATATTTTGTAATAAAAAGTCACTCGCAGTAATATGGAAATAGTGAACATGCAAGTTAATAGACCCAGGGCAAGTTTCATCTTATTTAAGGGATAGTTCACCCACAAATGAAAATGCTGTCATTTACTCAATGTCATGTTGTTTCCAATTCTTCTGAAGAACACAAAAGAGGTATTTTGAAGAGTGTTTCTACTGTTTATACAATGAAATTCAGTGGGGTCCAAATATATTAGATCTGCGTGTTAGGTCTTAAAGTGATAGCAGCCTAAATTACCTGCTGCTGCCTGTGTCCTTCATGTTAATCAAACAACGGAAAAACAGAAAACCACTCACGATTCTTAAATGAGTAACTTTTGTTTTAATAACAGCTGATTGTTGCAACCTTATTTCCAGCAAAAATAACTCCCGATATAAAATTTTGTTCATATCGAACATCATCTTTTTTGGTCCACAGAAGAAAGTCATAAATGTTTGGAAAAAACAGGAGGATGAGGAAATGATGACAGAATTTTTAGGTGAACTGTCCATTTAATGGGGAGAGTCAGACTGAACACATAATGTTAATATTCAATATGAGAAGATCTTTTGTGAAAAATGAGGGAAAAGTACAGTAAGTTTGTATGTATGAATGTCTGTGCAGCAGGTAAGAAAATGGGAACACACTCCAGTAGTTTCTTGATGCAGAAGAATAAAGAGTTGCTCTGTTGTATGCTTATATTGTATGAAGCTATAAATGAGCTAATTTGGTTTTCTGGTGAGTCAAGTTTGCCATATATAAACATATTCAGTTCACATCAGAAGGCCAATGCATGCATCAGCAGAGTGTCTCCTATTCGTGTTCACAGTGACAAAGCTCTCACAGTGTGTTGAGGATGTGTGCATATGTGTAATGTGATGTTTTTGGCGTGCTTTGCTGAGGCAACAGAAACTGTTGGTGTTCCTTGGCCCATTAACAAAGAAGCCTATGTCTTGTCATGAGTAATAGTAGTGGCGTATGTCTGGGTGGGAGGTATGTTTGTGGAAGCTGTCAGTGGATGTGTTCGCAGTGTGGATTGTGGTTGTATGTTATTAGGAAGCAAAGGTGGGTGTGGACATTTTAACCTTGTTCAGATGCAACCAGGTGTGTGGAAAAGTTACTCACTTGTGGGAAACAAAGCTTAAAATTATCAAATATATTTTATAGAGAGCTGAAAGAGTGACAGAGATGCAGAGTCTTAAAGGGAAAAGGGAAAGGGAAGTGGTGTGTGGCCAAGTATGGTGTCCCCATACTCAGAATTTGTCCTCTGCATTTAACCCATCCAAGTGCATGCACACAGTAGTGAACATACATCCGGAGCAGTGGGCAGCCAATGCTGCGGCGCCCGGGGAGCAGTTGGGGATTCGGTGCCTTGCTCAAGGGTCTCACCTCAGTCGTGGTATTGAGGGTGGAGAGAGTGCTGGTTATTCACCCTCCCCACCTACAGTCCCTGCCGGACCTGAGACTCGAACCCACGACCTTCGGGTTACAAGTCAAACTCTCTATCCATTAGGCCATGACTGCCTTTAAAGAGAAGGTATAATCGAGAAATGTGTCTTCATATGGACAGGAAACGGAGAGTGATGGGTACTGAAACATGGAAATGGAAAGTTAAAGAAGACAGAATGAAAGAGATTGACTAAAGAAAAACAAAAGGATTTTGTAACGGAGCTTCTGAGTTGGTAGTGAATGTCAGCAGAAGAGAAAGAAAACAGACTTTTGTGGACGTTGTTGGCCATTGTGTCGCCTCTTGCCTTGAGAACTTGGTTTTTAAGATGTCGTATGAGGTTTAAAGTTGTCAGCTTTAAAAAATTCTCTCAAGATCCCTGTTTTTTTTGTGCCATTCTGTATATCTTTGTCCATCTATTCAGTGTGGTCTGGTGCAGAGAGTTGCCTGTAGTTTGCTTAAGGGGCGTTCACACTGACAGTGAATTCAAAGTGATTTGGAGTCATTCATTTTCAACTGAAGGGTCTGACTGTGATCAGTTGGATAGAGTGGTTGAGAAGGAACGGCACAGGATTTAATCTCTCAAAGCATGATTGTGGTACTTGAAGCTTGAATCATGGAATTTACATACGGGTCAGAGAGTATTTGATTAATTGTCATTTTTTTCTTTGTAATTAACCACACAAAATGGACATTAAAGTCATAGCCCAATTTTTTTTTTCATTCTTTTTCAGAAACTGAAGGAAAATTTATTTTCCTTGTTGCAGGTTCTTGACCACTTGCAAACCCAAGCTTAAATTGCATTTATCCAAAAATATTACTGTAATGCAAACAGTCTTGTTTTTAACAATGTAAGATGTATTTGAACTAATTCATTTATTTATTTTTTTAACACAAAATTTTCATTAGCTTTTTTGTATTTTATTTATATATTTTTTTTAAATTTTAATAGGAAAAATTAAATTTTATGGTTTTTGTTTAGTTTCATTTTGGCTGTAGTTTTACCTTTTCATATAGAACCACGAATTGTTCTATCTGTTTATGTTGAAACACTGCATTTTATCGGAAACTGCACCATAGACAAAAAAACCCCAATAGTAAATCGCGAAAAGAAATTCGCAAAAACTCACCCACCGGCAGTGATTATTCAATAAATGTTCCATTACTGCTATATTCAGCAGTAAATTGTAACTATCATCACTCTCTTCATCTCCAGGGCATTTATGATTCTGCAGTATGGACTAGATCCTCTCAGATCTTGTCAGATTGCTTGTACTGGAGAGCAGCTATTTACTGGTTTTGCCAAGTTTTGCAAAGTTCATGGCATAGAATCCTTGAGATATTTGAGGCGGTTTGGATAAACTATTTCGAATTAATTCACATTGTCTTTACATTATTTCTCTAAGATCAAGTGCAACCATATTTTTGCTTTGTCAAGTCATCTTTATTTATATAGCGCTTTTAACAATACAGATTGTGTCAAAGCACTTAACAGTATCAAATTGGAGGATAGAGTGTCAGTAATGTATAATAATAAGATTAAACACTCAATTTTCAGTTAAAGGCATTTCATTATTGAATTCAGAGACGTCATTGTCTAGCTCAGTTTAGTTTAAATAGTATCTGTGCAATCAAATCGACGATAATCGCTAGAAATTAAGTGTCCCCAACTGAGCAAGCCAGAGGCGACAGCGGCAAGGAACCAAAACTCCCTCTGTGACAGAATGGAGAAAAAGCCTTGGGAGAAACCAGGCTCTTTGTTGACAGCTTTGTTGCATACTGGTTTACATTTACAGTTATGCATTTGTCTGACGTGATTTGTCCAAAGTGATTTACATTGCATTCCAGGTCCATATTTCATCAGTTTTTTCTTTCCCTGGGATCGAACCCATGACCTTGGCCTTACTAGCGCTATGCTTTACTGTTTGAGCTACAGTCAGGAAGGCTTTGTTGTAATGGTGTCATCGATTTCAGATATACCTTTCTCTAAGTGTCATAAGCCACCTGGTGTTGGTTGGTTCCGATGCCCCCATTTTCTCTGTATTTAGTTGTCATTCATAGTGTAGTGCATATTTATATTTTCCAATTGTTTTAGTTATTTTTTTGTAAACTCCCATTTCTATTTTAGAAATGAAAATATTCCCGCCACTTATAGTCTTTGTAATAGTTTTAGTTAATGATAATAGCTAGATAATAGTTTAGTTAATGATAATGGGAACTAGGAACATTTCAAAAGACAAATGAATAGTTTAAATCAGTGGAATTATTTATTGCCATCACTGTGTTGTAAGTTTGATGCAAGGGCATATGCCAGAAAATGATGTGGTGTTCCAGGATGCTTCTTCAGATGTCTGGCGGTGAGACGTGATGCAGGCGGGAATCGCTGAAGAGAAACGAGTTGCAGTCAGGTTGAGTCAGATCGCCCAGGGTGGAGTGATGAACTGACAGAATGATGGATGCAGTGACAGGACTGTGGAGGGGAAAGCATGCAAGGCTGGTAGAGGGCAGGAAAATAATTTGATGTGGTGATGCCAGTGTTCAGATCTGGAGTTGAGCTACGGAGTGATCACCTGTCTCCATTGAGACAACTTGTTTTGACCGAATTATGTTAGTTGTCTTGCATTTTCCTGTTGGTACTGGAATGTTTTCAAGGGATACAGATATAGTCGTCTCTCAGGCCTGACTCAAGATGGAGGTTAAAGTTGGATGATCTAACAGCTAAAAGGTTGTTTTTCGGACTGTGTTTTAGGCATATAGACTTTATGCGGTTGCCTCCGTAAAGAGGGTGGGTTGATTCCTGGCTGCCGATCACAGCACTGGAGCTTCCTGGCATTCTCTGCTCCTCTAGCGCTCAGCCACTGGATACAAAAAGCTACATGATGTAAAGTTCCTGAATAACTGTGCTCCATTCAGAGATGTTCAACGTGAGAACATACATGGATACGTGTACACACTGAAACACAGACGCATACTCAGGCGTTAACTCAGTCTACACACACTCAAACTTAATCCCAGTCGGCTTGCCAGTGGTGGAGCAGGAGGTCTGTTGGGCAGCCGGACAGGCCAGGTTTGTGTGCAGTCAAAGGGCTCTGTGTTTGAAGCAGGCTGATTATTCCCTTGGACTCGCAGCCCACATTTGGAAACAGTTAGAGGGAGATTGCAGGCTGCCATGGTTTCTACCAATCAATGCTGCTGCAGTTGTGCAGTTGATCCTCTCGCCCAGCATTTGCACCCGGTGGATAGTGGTGCCCTGTTTAGACCCCAAAATCTGATTGGGACCTCTTAACAGTACCATATGATATTGATTATAACTTTAGCAGATATTCGCAAAAGGGTCACTGATATACAAGAGTGTCCATGATAGATAAAAAGCTGTTTGGATTCATGTTGGTGTAGATTTTTTTGTTTTAAATCTGTTGACACAGTTGGTGAACCACAAGTAAGAAGTAGTAACATATTTTACTTACATAATTTTAACTAATGTACACATCTCAAAACACTTTTAAAATAAACTTTTCTATATTTCAATAATTTGTAAACCATATAATTACATTATTCGAGGGCTAAGTTTTTAATCCCTTGTCAAAAAATGATCTAATATTTTAAGACCTATACACAAAGTCATGAGAGTCTGCAGAGGTCCTCTCTATGATATCATTTCCTGCTTTGTGTTGCACCACATGACTTTGGGCAAAACCTTTTTAAATATTAAATAGAGAAGCTATGCAGTTCTGTTATTTTATTCTATGAAATAATAAAAGATTCTACCAAAGTACTTAAAGATTTATTTTAAAAGATGTCAATGAATTATGTTATTATATTCTGACATTTAAAACATACTCATCATAAAGTTGTATTCAAATCATTGTATGTATTGAGTATGTATTTTTTTAATCAAAGTGTATTTGAATAAATTGATAGAACAACATGGTGTTGGTGTTTTAGAATATATATGTGATGTTCTTACTTGAGTTTGTACAAAATGACTAGTGAAAAGTGGAAGGGCTAAAGGAGGGATTCAATTGGAAAATTCACAAACTTACCAACCTCATCAAACAGGCTGAAAATGTCTTTTTTCCCTTCCATCACAAGGGAAACAGTATTCATCATTCTTATACAGGTGCTTTTAATGCTATGGATGCCACAGATATTACAGTCGTTTTAAAAATGCACTGGTAATAGATATGTTTGAAATATGTCCTGTTATATAACAGGCTATTTTGAGAAATATCCAGGAACTGGCGTTTTAAGAAACAAAAAGTGAAATGGTTCTTGATTGCCTTTAAGTATGTTCAGAACGTGTGCCTCTGGGATATTCCAGGCAATGTTTATGTCTGTTAGCAATGATGGGAAGTTGGAGCTGTTGAAAGAAAGCAGGAGAAGATAAAAGTGACACACGCTTTTCCCTCTTTTTTTCAGAATTAGTAGTGTTTCGTGTATCACAATCACTATACCTGGGGTTGAAGGAAGAAGTAGGAAAAGTGTGTGTGTGTACTTCTTTAACCTACATTATGAGGTCCAAATGTCACCACAAAGGAAGTAAATAAGAAAAATGTTGACATTATGGGGCCATTTTGTTGGACCCCTCAAGAAAAACAGCTTATTAATCATACTAAATGATTTTTTTTCAATATGTAAAAATGCAGAAAGTTCTCTGAAAGGGTTATGTTTATTAGTTGGGTTATTGGATAGAAAATATGATTAGCTAATGATATAAAAACAAATTTGTGTGTGTGTAATACTTTTATTCAGCAAAGATGAATTAAATTGATTCAAAAGTGACAGAAAAGACATTTATAATATTATAAAAAATATTTTTCAAGTAACTTCTTTTAACCTTTTTATTCATCAAAGAATCCTAAAAAATGTATCTCAGTTTTCACAAAAATATTAAGCATCACAACTGATCTTAACATTGCTAATAATAAGAAAAAGTTTCTTGAGCACCAAATCAGCATATTAGAATGATTTCTTTAGGATCATGTTACATTGAAGACTGAAGTAATGACCAAGTTGCCAAAAGTGATATAGTGTGATATTTGAGGTTAACGCCTCTGTCACACATCCTTACAGTCCTTTATTCTGTACGTTCTCAGACTGCTTATTCTTATTCTTTACGCTTCATGCTCACATGGTCAGTGAGGCCACATGCCTGTACGCCACCCTTCCTCTGCTCTTCTTGGAGCAACTGAGAGAAGCTCAGAGATCTCTAATCTCCTGCAGTATTGAAATACCGCACAGTCCAGAGAGAATCAGAGAGAAAGAGAGAGCGCAGGCTTTACATACTTTTGAGGAGATAGCGATAGACCTCATTAACCCCACCTGTAACACCCCAGTGCCTCCACACTCTCATTCTCCATTAAATTGAGAAGAAACACTGTCTCTGGAGAACATGCAGATCATTCTCTCTTGCTTTAAGAGAGTTTGTGTTTAACGCTTGCTGATTGATCCTGACAGCTGTTGAGATGATTTATTGAAAGCTGTGGGTGTTTTTAAATGTCTTTTAGGTTGTCATTTATCAAAATTGCATTTTAGCATGTAATCTGAGTGATACCGAAAGTTCATGAATTTTACAGTAATGCTTGTAATGTCTAGAAGAGTGTTATGACTTTGTCTTTTGTCTTTTATCTTTAAGTGTCTCTCTTGTCCTACATCACTGTTCTCACTTTACTTGTTTTCTCTGAAATAAGATGTGCTTTCAGTTATCACATGTATGCGTGAATGACTTTCTGTTGCTTTTCTTGCTAGCTCTTCCTCTTTTTATTATTATTGTTGTTATGCAGCTGATGTTGTGATGTTTTCTCTTTGTGACAAAGATGAGGGCAATGTCATGAAAATAGAGAGTCGGTTGCCACCGCGGTTGTCTATTGCCACCGGCGGTAGTGCACGTGATGTCACACACTCTATAACAAGCATAATACAAAATTTTGTATACAAGTGTAATAATAGTAACAGTTGCAAATTGTTTTATTTAGACTATAAGTCTATGCTAATTCACAAATTACCTCAAACGCAATAGGTTTGAGTGCAGGAAAATACAGTTTATTCTACATTCAGCAAATTTATTTTGTGTTGAGCGATGGACCTTGTTGGGAAACCAAATACTACATCGCCGATCTGGAATAATTTCCATTCATGTCACCCATGTCCGCATTTGTACAAGTGTCTTCAAGTTCACGTGATCGCAAACGCTTGGCTGGTCAGGTTTGTATTGGGGAGGCTTTCTCCAAACTGGCTAAATACGAACAAGACAGCGGTAAATGGAAGATGCTAACAAGAAATGTGGCAGCATACACCACTATTCCTATTCTACAGAGAGCGCGTGCAGACGAGGAGTTATCGTGCCCGCTTGCTTAGTGGCGGAACAATGAACCATGTCTAAACCGCGTCGCAACACAACAGGTTGAGTCTGTCTACACAGGACATTTGACCTTTGTGTCAGTTCATCATAAATAGGACGAGGCAGTTTACTGTGGGGATTTGTCGTGTCATGTCACGCCACATCCAGTGTAGAGAGCCTCATTGATTATAATGGGTTCTATAGTATTTTTTCGTGTCTTGCCTCGCGCCACTCGTGTCCGGTAGACAGGGTGTATTTAACTTCTTTATTTAATTAATATTTATTTATTTTAAATAATATTTAATTAATTAATATCACAACACCACGCCACCGGCAGTAGTTGGTCCATTACCGTCACGATGGTAAAAATCTGCCACCGTCACAGCCCTGTTCCCCTGCATTTTCTTTAAAACAAAACAAAAAAAAAATATAGATAAGTTGCTTCACATTCAGAAAATGTAAATTTTCAACTTCAGGTCAAACAACTTATTATACAAGTTGTTTTATTTATTTATTTATTTATCGGTCATTTTATCTCTTTTTTAAAAAATATTTTTAAGACTTATTTTTGGTGTTTTTTTGCCTTTATTAGGATAGAATAGTATGTAGACAGGAAGGAAAGTGGGAGAGAGAGGGGGGGGGGGGGAATCGGGAAAGGTCCACAAGCCGGGACTTGAACTCGGGACACCCGAAGTGCATTGGTGCGCTGCCCATGAGGCTGTTGGCGCTGACAGGTCATTTTATTTTTTTATTTTATTTTTTCAACATTTTTTACATTTCAGACTTGTCTAAATAGTTGAAAACATTTATTCATTCCTATATGCAAGAATAGGGCTGGACAATAAAACAATAACAATAATTATCGCGATATAATTTTCCTCAATAAAACGATAACAAGAGTTTGATAAATGTTTGATATATTTATGCGCTAAAAGCACTTCAAAATAGTGCTACTCATTTGAACCTTGCCACACGGACTATTTACCCGCACAAATCAGTTCAAAGGCCAAGTTCAAAGGCAGCGCAGCGTGAGCGCACTAGAGCAGATGCGTTTACGCGCAGTTCAGACTTGGTCACGTGAGCACTAAACAGCGCTTGAATTCAGGAAAGAACACAAGTGGCTTGGTGATTTGAACTAGTTTAAAGCCAGATGAAGCAGCTCTGACAAACAGGAGAAACACTGCATAACGTTACTGTCAGAAGGCTTTTCAGTCTATCGCCATCATTTACCACGGATTTACTGTAGCAATAATAACTGCATCATGGTATTGTGGCAGAAATGTGGGACAATCATAATAAATTTTATGATATTATTCATGTAGACATGAATTAAGTGTATTAAAGGAGTAAGGGAATATAATTACAGTATTTTTTGTGATTAAGCTGTAGTGTTTGTGCATTTATACTAAATGTATTTAGACTAATGTTTTTCATACAAACAGTTTCCATACATTTTTACTGTGCTATTGAAGTGCTCTATGTGTGGTTTTAACTGTGTTTATCGTGATCTAAATGTGTGCTACTATGGAAGACCAATGGTTAATTTTAATAGAACTCGAACAGTCAGAATAATAACATTTCACCATATAAAAATGAAGAAATAAAGATTTTAAATTTATCGTGATAATTATCCATATCGACTGATATGAAAAATGTTATCGTGATAATTTTTTTGGCCATATTGCCCAGCCCTATGCAAGAGTCATTTTCTATCAATAAAAAATAATTGACTTAAATTAAATGGACTTCTTTTATACATTTTATCAACAGATCAAAACTGCTAACTTTTGTATTATTTTGATGTCTTTTTGTATTATTTTAATTGTTAAAGTTGAAGGTCAAGACCCCTATGAGACAGAAATCACCATTTTATGTGGTTTACAGACATTTATGTATTGCACACTAGCTACTCAAGCTTGATTATTTTGAAATTTGAAAATATTTCATGGAAGGTATGTTCAATGAAAAATAAAGAGCACATACTAGTTCTCTCTATAGATTAAAATGTCATATTTGTGTCTGAAATGCATTGAAACAATAATGGGACACCAGAGAGTACCCGATTTGTGGAAAGTGCCATAAACCTTGTCACCTTATGCTTTTATGTGTCATACACTTGTGTATGTGTTTGTCCCTCCTTGTCTTTTCCCTTTGTTTTGTGCTCTCTGTTACTCTGAACATGACTTTTGCAGACAGGTTGACAAAAAATGGCTGTGATCGTTTCCTGAGGAAATTACACCCACTTCCTTTCTCTCTCTCTTTCTTGTCTCTTTATGCTTGCCTGCACTGTAGACGCTGCTCTTTGGAAAGCTTTGAAGATCTCAGAGACTTGGCTGATTAAAGCAGCTGATAAAACCCGAACACAAACACAGCTCCATTAGCGGTTATTTTAGGCCTGTGCTATCACACTGCTCCAGTGCAGAGGACAAGGCCATTGTTTCAGCAGCTGCATACAGTAGTCTGGTATGCAAAGACATTCCCCAGCTATCTGTTTTTTTTTTGTCTAAAAGCTGGTGCACTTTCACTGTGAAACTCAGTATAGTCAGTTAATGCCATCATTGAGATTACATCAAAGAAGCCTTTGTTTTATATTGGAGAATGAGTAGACAAACGCAAGATACTGAGCAGCAAATAAACATTTTCGAATCTCTCCTGCAGTAAAGATCTCATATCTATTATTCTGAAGGTGGAGAATAATAAGAAAAGGAACACAACAAATAAACTGAACTATAGATCGTTTGACGGCTGAGAACTGAACATTCAAAACCGTTCTCATTGATAGACCGTATCTGGGTCTAGTTCTTCCACATTGGTCTATCTGTTATTGATTTATTGGCTGATCTTGATGTTGTTGTTCTCCACTCTGTATACTTGTATCGGCTGGCCCAATCGGCTTTGCTCCTGGGAGTGTGTTTGTATGTGCTCCGCTTTGTTTGTATTTGTTTGTCTTGGTGACAAAGGACGCCATTCCAGCCTTTCATGATGTCGTGTCTTTGCAGGAGCTCGGTTAACCGGTGTTGGTGCGACCTACGACAGCATGGATTATGAAGACGCCCATAACGGGGTAAAGGAATCTAAGGCTGCTCGTGTTTGTTTGTTTCCATTCATTCTTGATGCTCTTATAAGGGGCCTGCATCTGATTTGGTAACAGAGATGGCGTAATCACAGTTTCCACCATTATTACAAAACCAACTAGAGCAAGAGTTTTAAAGGGGGTTTTCAGGGGGCCTCAAGGAGGTGCTTGGGAGTTTGTGGAGAATTTCACAGAAAAAATGTAGAAATTATTTTTCATTCGTTATTTATTTTAAATATTATTTTTTAAAATATAATAACTACAGTTTTATTAGTAGTAGTATAATTTAGTATTTAATATAATACAGTCAATTATAATTATGTGTTTCTGATTTGTTAAACTTATTTGATTTAATAAAATAATATTTTCAATATTTCTAAATTTATAAAATAAATATATTTATTTTAATATAATAATTGCAATTTATTCTTATTAAATATGTTATTTAATATAATGCATTTTACTATAATTATGTGTTTTTTTTGTATTAAAGTTATTTAAATGAATAAAATAAGATTAATAATTTATTTTGGCTTTGGTACAAATTTAGTACAATGTGCTTGGGAATTTTAATTTTATTTAATAATTTAATATATTTTAATAAAGTAATGGCAAATTTATTATTATTAATTATTTATTTTGACATTTATTAATTAATAAATGATAATTTAATTATTAAATGTTTTTTTTACTAATACACTATATTTATGTTCACATAACTGACTTACTGGGACATGGTAGATTCAGAAATATTTACATGAAATCTAATAAGTACATTGGTTTTAGTACCAATAAACACAAAAATGTGTGTATTGAATCCATTTGTATATGGCATGCATATTATTGAAGGGTAATAAGAGTTTTTATTTGTGTTATTAGATCACATCAGATTAAGGAGCGCACTAATGCACAATGGCATACACTGTCAGACATTACAGCTGCTGAGATGCAAATGTTTCTGGATGCTTAATAAAACCAGGAATGTGCTGTAGTAGGTGGGGCGGCACAGCTGACTCGTTTCTGAGTGTCATTTGCCATGAGTTACACTCCTCCATATTCTCACCAGCCTGAGGGGGTCTGACCTTTCTGAGGGGGTCTAGCAGAGTCTGGACTGTAAAATGGTAAACATAGCAGAGATTTGAGACAGTATCATGGACCCTCTCTGTCGTGACTCTTTCTGTTTTATGCCAGTAGATGGCAACAAGTGAGGTGTTTATGAATCATTCACTGAATCATTAATTCAGCTGTTTTGTTCAAAAACACCAATTCATTCAGGAGCAAAACACCACTGCTGTGTGTTGCTCTGCGTGAGCAAATGTTGATCTGTGTTGATTTGTTTATATCTATCTCTGCTTAAAGGGATAGTTCACCTAAAAATGAAGATTCTGTCATCATTTATTCACCCACATGTTGTTCCAAACCTGTATGACTTGCTATCTGATACAGGTTTGGAACGACATGAGGGTGAGTAAATGATAACAATATAAATTTTTGACTGGACTATAAATGTTTAGTAAACACATGCACATTTTATCTGAGATTAAAATGTTTGTACAGGGAAAACACTAGCTCAATTTGTGCTTGTAGTGTTCGTCACAATTGCTTGTTTGTTTCTACTAAAATAAACACTGTTAGTCTGTTGAATTGCTGGAGTTCGACTTGCACAGGGATTTTCAGCTTCTTTCCACTGAGTTATTATTATTGCACAACAGCGACAGAGGAAATTTGTTCTCAGCAGCTCTCATAGTAGAACACTGTTACATTTACAGCCAGTGGCCAAGATTCATTGGACTGGTTTATGGAATATTCCTCTGTTTGAATTTAAGTTTATCAACAGGTAGAAAGAAATAGAAATATGATCACAGTTTTGCCTGTGTTGAAAGCTTGCGCTTCATTTCAGGGCTTGACGCTTACCTTTTCCCCAAGGAGCACATGTGCTCCTAAGTCAAAAAATTTAGGAGCGCATTAAAAAAATTTAGGGGCGCAATGCAAATTTTTCAGATTAGGTGTTTTAGCTTAATAAGGGGATACAAAGAGACATTTACAAGCACAATTATTAACTTATCAGAATACAGAAAGTACACAAAGTTTTTAAATAATTTTACTTCAGACACTATTTAATAGGCTAATTATGTAATTAGTTATAGTCCTATTAAACTGTATGTACATTAGGTATGTGACGGTATCAAATTTTCACAATAGTCATTGAAGCTTTTGTCACTGTATATGTTTTTTTTTTTTTTTTTTTAATCACAATATATAATTTCTAAGTGAAAAAAGTGTTGTCCTCCTAACAGTTTAAATAACTTTATTAAAGATCATTTACTAAAATACTTTATTAAAAAATACACAAAAATATAAAAGTGTTTCAAGATTAGAGTGCAAAAGATTGTTCAAATGAACGAAAAAACAATAGGTAACACTTTACAGTCAGGTCCCATTTGTTAACATTAGTTAAAGCAGGTTAACATTAACTAACAATGTGCAATAGCTAATTGTTGCAGCAGTTAATATTATTTGTTAATGTTGATTAATAAAAAATACAACTATGTTAGTTAATGTTAGCTCCATTGAATAATATTAACAGACACAACTTTTGATTTTATAATGTATTATTAAAAGTTGAAATTAAGATGAACATTATTAATAAATGCAGTCATTGTTTTTTCATGTTAACTAATGGAAACTGTTAAGTGTTACTGAACAATAATAACGAATCAGTCAATATAGTGGATAGGACATGTTTTAGGTTAGAAAAAAAATGTTTGATAATAAATAGCTCATTAAGCCTTTAAGTAATAATTATTTGATGCTATTGTGAAGACTAAAGCGAATATAAATATCTAAATGACTGTGAGAAGTGAAACATTATTTACAGTTTTTAGAAAGTAACGCAGCTGCTTTGATTACAGGGTTACCGGGGTAACGGCAGCGTCAGCGCCCCTAGTGGCGAATGTGCGTCATTCCAATGCGTCTTCACACTTTGCTTCATCCGCTTTTCTTCTCATCTATTGCTCGTTTCAATTCAGAAAGCTGTTGCCTTTTGATTCTGTAATCATGTAGAGAATGCATGCTTAATTTGCTACATAAATAAACAGAATAAGAGTCTGATTTTCTTTATAGGCTACTGTATAAGTTAGGCTGTTTTGTATTTTGTTTTGTATTCGCACTTGTGCTCCTAAATACATTTTCCAGTTCGCACACATCTATTTTTAGTCGCAAATGCGAGTGAAATGCTCGCACTGTCGAGCCCTGCATTTAGGTGCTGGAGTATGAATATTCATTCACTCTCCTCTGTGTTTAAATGTTCTTCTTGGCTCCCTGAGCTCTGGTTCAGAGCGTGAATGTTTTAGTTTAGCCTCAAGTCCGAATAGTTGTGGCAGCTACTCAATGTTTTCAGTTCTTCTCCTTTAATTAGAAATGATCACATAATGGCAGTATAATGTTACTCAGGGCTTTCTTTTTAATCCATGATTATTTTTGTAGTGTGGAAAGAACTGTTCTTCTTTGTTATTGTGTGAAGTATTGTGTCATTGGCTGAAATACTCTCTTTTAGTTTCTTAACAAAACTTTTTCCTCTTTATCGAATATTGAAGCCTGGCCCCGGCCATCAGGTCATCCTTGTTGTCCTGTAATGAAACAGTGCATTTTCTCACTCAGATATAAAATGCAATTCCTACAAATGTTGTTTTGTAAGATTATGTCTATTAGTGCTTTCTTCATCTCATCTTTGCCTCTCAACAGCGCGGGCCGTCAGGTGCTCAGAGTTCAAATCCAGCCATGAACATAATTGGAGCAGAGGATGAAGACTTTGAGAATGATGAGCAACCTGTGAGTGATACATTAGTTAAGAACTAGTAGAGATGGGAATAGAACAGATCTTTTTCATTTGTATTTCTAATTTAAACAGATATAACTAATACATTAATGCAATTCTTAAAAAAAGGTGTTTACACAAATTTTATGGTGTAGTACAGAAGCAGCATAAATGCAATGCAATAATTTGTAAATGTATTAAATTCTATACAAAAATTTTCTATACTAAAATATTTTAAATGAATGCTGCTCTTTTGATCTTTCTATTCATCAAATTTTCTTGATTTCCTCAAAAATATTGAGCAGCTCAACAGTTTTCAGCACTGATAATAAGAAGTGTTGCTTGAGCGTCAAATCAGCGTATCAGAATGATTTCTGAAGGATCATGTGACACTGAAGACTGTAGTAATGGCTGATGAAAATTCAGCTTTGCCATCACAGTAATAAATTACATTTTAAAATACATTCAAATAGAAAACAGTTATTTTGAATTGTTACGATATTTCATGGTATTACTGTTTTTGTATTTTTGATCAAATGTAGACTTTGTGAGTATAAGAGACTTCTTTTAGAAACATTTAAAAAAAAATCTTCCCTTTTTTTTATTATTGGTCATTTTTATTCATCGCTTTTCTTCTCAGATGGTGGATGATCATTGCAGTCACTTTAACAGTATTGAACTGTTGAAGTCCAGGCCCACCCACCTACTTGTTTTTATTCATCATGTCATGTTACAGTTTGACCCTGCTCCTGTGGTAAGAACTTAAACGATGTGTGCCTGTTTATTTTTGTCAGTCCGCATGCATGCGTTTACTTTAGTATGTGAGGCTCAGTGTGTTTCTCACATGACCTCTTGTTCAGCTATGAATGTTGTGTGTGTTTGGGCAGGGTGGGGGTGTCATGCATTTAGATAAAGCCCTTTTTATGTGATTTAAAGCATGAGTGTTTCTTCCTTTATTTGGCATGCAGCCAATGTGATCTACCCCAGGTACTGTCTCCCAAATCCCAAATCCTTCATCTCTTTCTTCATTTAACCTCAAAACTGTTCAAATAGGAAAAATCTCACAGATGTTGATGTTCAGAAAAAAATGTAAATTATTTAGAGCATGTCCTTTGATTAAATTTGATTTAGTGATCTATGGTCAAGGGGAAAAAAAATGAAGGTGGACGTGTTACCCTATATTGTTTTCCTTTTGCGTACCTATATATTATTGAGTTTGACAAGTTATGTTTGCTTTCAGATCCAACAGGTACTATGTTTTGTTCATTAATTTTAGATTGGTCAGTTTGTCCCTGTCATCCCTCCTAATACTATTTTCTCACTGGTCAGCATGTGCTCTGAAAAAGTCTCTGAAATTTCAAAATGTTTAGTTGTCTCTCCATTCAGCCCACATATAGGTTAACATAGCACGTATTACTATCCCTCTCTTCTTGGTGTCTAAATCTGTCAGTTTTGTTGCACTTGTCTTTCTTTAATCTCCATCACTCGATCTCTCTCTCTCTCTCTCTCTTTCTTTTCCCCTTGTCTTAGCTATGCTACCTTCATGTCGACCTCTTCAAGAACTTTAGTGCCAAAGACACCAAGAAGCACTTTGGGGAATTCTACAACACTTTCCTGGAAAAAGGAGCGGTATGTGAACAAGAAGAGTTCTAGACATTCGGCTGTCAAGTTTGTTTATCACTTTACAAGTCTGCCTCTTTGTTCTGTCACACTTTTCAGTCCACCCCTCGTTTTATTGTCTATGTTTTTGTTGGACCCCCTAAAGGAATGCTGGGGATTTTTTTGAAGCTTTATTTTATTTATCACACAGGTGATCTGCTGTCTGTTAGTCTTATCTTTGAGCTTGCTTTCTTTCAAAGTGAATAAAGGTGTTTTAGTGTATTATTTTCTGAAATTAATATGAAATTACACATGGAACATATGAAAATACAAGTGCAGCAAAAGACGTTTCTGGTTAAATAAAAATGCAGAATGGTTGATACATTACCATCACATCCATGGATGACTTTTTATCATGTCTTTAATTATTTATTTATAAATCACAAAACCAATGTAACCACAATTAATATGACGTCATTAAAAACTGTGTGACTAATAATTATAAAATAATTAACAAAAGGCTGTTTAAAATGATTTTAGAGTTGACAATTACATTTGTATTATCAGATTGCTTGAAATTTGCATTAAAGTGACAATAGTCTGAGATCTGTCAAGTTAGGCTTTTTCTTTACAGTAAAAAGGTTTTATTTATTTTATTTAATGTCATATTTTTGTATGAGTGAGATTTATGGTTCTTTATGAATGTATTTTGAATACATCTAATATTCATTAGATGTCATTAGAAATGGACAGGATGTTACCCAGTTCTTTCTTTCAATTTCATATGATATATCAGGTCATTTCCCCACTTGTCTGTTTCTCCCTCAATCCATCTCTGTTTAGACTTCATTTCATTGTTCCAAGTTTTTGTCTTTTCCCTCCATTCTGTCTGCCTGCCCCTTCTGTCCAGTGTAACTTATTTTTTCTCTGTGGTGTTTATCCCTGTCTGACTTCCTGCTTTGGGTCATGGGAATGACCTCCCCTGATGAATGGCTG
>JAFVLL020024425.1:0-24224 GCA_021397915.2 Tor tambroides | reverse complement strand
GACCATTTAAAGGCCTTTGCAGGTGTTTTGAGTTAATTAGCTGATTAGAGTGTGGCACCAGGTGTCTTCAATATTGAACCTTTTCACAATATTCTTATTTTCTGAGATACTGAATTTGGGGTTTTCATTAGTTGTCAGTTATAATCATCAAAATTAAAAGAAATAAACACTTGAAATATATCAGTCTGTGTTGAATGAATGTATACATTATACAAGTTTCACTTTTTGAATGGAATTAGTGAAATAAATCAACTTTTTGATGATATTCTAATTATATGACCAGCACCTGTATATATTTATATGCATGTATGTATGTATGTATGTATGTATGTATAAAATACATTCCATTCCATTCCATTCTAAGTAATTCTCTATTTTTCAGTTTTATTATAAAATATTGTTGATGATTCATTTTAAATGGATTTTATTCTATTTCTGTTTTCCCCATTAAGCCCCATGGGGTTTTGATCTTAATTATATCCTAATGTATTTAAAATGTAAAGGTATTTATCTATTTTTATTTTATTATATTTTATTGTATTTAATCACATTTAAAGCTATTTTGTCTTAATTATATCCTATTGTGGTCAAAGTTAGTGGATGTTCTTACGTTCTTTTATATATAAAAAAATCGAAATTAAAGGCATTTAAAAATAGAAATTACATATAATTGTCTCATTTTTATTATATTTCATTTAATGATATTTGAAGATAGCCTATTTTCCCCTTGTTTCTATCCTGTTGTAACGTTCAGTGACATTTAAAGTGACAGTATTGTTTGGTTTCTGTCGGTAACGTAAATCAGGGTCTCTTCCCCTTTAAGGCGCTTTGTAGAGTCGCAGAGAGGCCGAATCTCTAACTGATCGTCAGTGATTCTCATTCCAGCACCATCTCATCCACCC
Source organism: Tor tambroides (assembly GCA_021397915.2). Taxonomy (NCBI): domain Eukaryota; kingdom Metazoa; phylum Chordata; class Actinopteri; order Cypriniformes; family Cyprinidae; genus Tor; species Tor tambroides. Next base: position 23,322 of record JAFVLL020024425.1, on the reverse strand, counting down.
GATTCGCGCTGATCTTCGGGACAATAGGTCCCTTAGAATCAAACATCGGTCTGAATAACACGCAGATGTCAGAGCTGGCGTTTAAAGCGTCTTTGGCCGTGTCGCGCGAGGATGATGCCTGGATCTCGCGCGTCTCTGGATGCAGCGTGTGCGCGCGCGTGTCCTTGAGTTGAGCACCAGCAGCATGGGATGTTTCTCCATCGCACGGCCGATTGCATCTTGAAACGAAAGCGCAGAGTAAATGTGTATTTGTGCTCTTTTATGCGCTGGAAAGCACTGCTGGCGCGTCGCCTGGAATGGAGGAGACGAGATGAGAAAGTGAAGGCGTGTTTGGAGAGCAATCTTTATTTGTGTTGTGCATCATCAGTGTTACTGTGAAGATGCCGAGGAATTTACGCAGGCTGGTGCACGTGGTGCTCTTCTGTCCCTTATCTAAGGGTCTACAGGTAACTTTTTCACTCGAATGACAATGTTTGAGTATATTTTCCCCTCAGAAACCATACTAAGAATTCGAAATAACACAAAAGAACCATGGTATTACCATGTTTTTGAGCATGACACAATGGTATGTGTTTCCTGGGCATGGTATTACCATGAATAATACGTAAATAATATCGTGATACGTGAATATGGAAGTCATTCAGCACCACGATAAGGGAAACTGGGGCTAGTTGTCACACATTTTGCTCTATGTTGAATATTTCAGAAAAAAAAGTTCATGTTACATATGTTGTGTGGCTTGTTTTGTGACAACATGCCCCGGTTATATAGGGGGAGCCTGCCATAAAATAACCTATTATAGGCTTTTCAGCAAAATGTAAACAGTCACAAAAAATTATGAAAAAAAATATGAAAGTGAATATGTTAAAGGTAACACATAAACATATCAAATTTCTGCTGTTGAAAATGCATGCATAACTGTAGTGTGACAGCTAGCCCAGATGATCCATATACATTGATACTATCACTGTAGCTTCTATTTTATATTATATTGCATGTTTTTAAAGGCAAGGTTCATAAATTATATGAAAGAGGATCTTTCATTTTAATTGTTGCCTGTAATTCCAGCTTTAGCTAGTCTCACACACACGCACACACACACACACAACTGGTCTGAGTGCTTAATGCACACAGTATGCTGACAGTATTTCTGCAGATCCGCACTAAGAGCCCTCTTTCATAAGTGCACTCACTGTAAGTGCGCACTGTGACCGTTTGAGACGGTGTAGGTCAACTCTGTCAGATTCATTGCTGAACCCTGCGCTGAAGATGTCACAGATGACAAATGCATCTTTCGTTTCTGTCTTAAAAGAGAACGAAAACAGCAGGGCTTCGACCTGAAGTTAAACAAAAGCACAGTTCATCAGGTTAAGCAGACAACAGACCATTATTAAAGGGATAGTTCACAAAAAATGAAAATTGTCATTATTTACTCATTTTTTTATTACTTTCTTTCCGCTGTGGAACACAAAAGGAAAACTAAAAGAGTTTTTGTTGTATTTTTTCCTATGCAGTTACAATAGATGGGGACTGAGACTTTCAATGTTCAAGAATGATGCAAAGTCATTATAAAAATACAATGAAAGCGGTTCATATGACTTGTACACCATATTGCAACTCTCCTGAATCCATGTAATAGTTTTATGTGAGAAACAGACTGATACTGAAGTTACTCACTGATATTGAGTTACTGAGTTTAATTTGGAAACCAAAATAGTTCAATTTGTGAAAAAAACATTCAGGCTGGAAATGAAGAACTATCTCTACTTTCATGAACTTTAATGCATGTGCCACGAAGAGCTAAGGTGAGATGTTTCAAAACTATGAGTGAATAATTAATTGCATTTTGGTCGTATTAACGTTTTGCATACTTTTAAAGCTCGAAAGCATCATTCATTGTATATGTAGAAATAGATCACCCATTTGCTTAAAATGAACTCACCCTCAGGCCATCCAAGATGTCAATGAGTTAGTTTTTTCATTGGGACAGATTTGGGGAAATGTAGCACTACATCACTTGCTCTCCAATGGATCCTCTGCAGTGAATGGGTGCCGTCAGAATGAGAGTCCAAACAGCTGATAAAAACATCACAATAATCCACAAGTAATCCACACTACTCCAGTCCATCAGTGAACCTCTTATAAAGGGAAAAGCTGCATGTTTGTAAGAAACAAATCCATCATTAAAGACATTTTTAACATCAAACCATTGCTTCTGGCTAAAATATGAGTTCATAATAACGCTTCCTCCAGAAGTCATCTCATCTGAATGAGGAGAGGAATATGCAAAGATCAAGCACAATTTACAAGCAAAAACAGTTCTAAACAAAAATGTCAGTGGGTTTTGATGTGAGAGGGCAAAAGGGGATGTACTTTTTTCACTGGAGGAAGTGTTAGAGGAAGACTTGGTCAAGAATTTGGTATTTGGTATTTGGTCAAGAAAGACAGTTAAAAATGTGTTGATGGATTTGTTACAAACACAGAGCTTTTCACTTCTCAAGACATTCTTTGATGGACTGGAGTGGTGTGGATTATAGTGATGTTTTTATCAGCTGTTTGGACTCTCATTTGGACACCCTTTCACTGCAGAGGATCCATTGGAGAGCAAGTGATGAAATGCTACATTTCTCCAAATCTGTTCCCATCAAGAAACAAATTCATCTACATCTTGAATGGCCTGAGGGTGAATACATTTTCAGCAAATTTTCATTTTTGTGTGAACTATTCCTTTAAAGGTCTCAATGCATATTTATACGGCATGAATGCATTGTGAAGTGCACTGCAGTTGGTTTTTGGATTGCATGTTCAGGCCTTTTCAGCAAGCGGACGCACACTGAGTGAATTTAAGTATCTAATAACAGTTGTCTTTATCAACAGGCAGTAATCAGATATGTGTGTTTTCACAGAGTCACACAACACAAACACACACTCGCTTTCCCACTCCAGCACAGAGAACAGTTGCTGCCTTCAGCATTCACTGCCCTTTTACACCTGAAAACTGTCCAAGAGACTACATTTAATCTTGTTAGGGCACATGCTAATGAACACTAATATCACTTTCTGTCACTTTCTCCCTCTCAGTCATTTACACATTCCAAGCCAAAGTTCCCAATTCTGATTTTATGCTCAAATAAAAAATTTTGTGAGGATAATCAAATGACCTTTTAAATGTGGCACAAACCGCATATGCATAAAACATCCCACCCTGGCATATTCATCATAACATCATCATCACATTTCATAATGTAATTCAATATATTACATAATTTTTTTCTTACTATATGAAATTAGAACCACATTGGGCTTACTGTTTGCATTTCTGCTGTCACTGTTCGAAGGAAGAGACATAATGAGACAATGTACATCAATAAATGTTACATTTTCATTTTAAATGAATATTTTAAAAAAAAACTTTTTATTTTAATATGTGAATTAATATTATGTTTTGTGTGTGTGTGTGTATATATACACTACTGAGCAAAAGTCTTAGGCCACTAGTATCTTCACCAACAAAAAATGGTTTTAAGTCAGTTATTTCTATCTTTTTCTGTAGTGTGTCAGCAGGAAATAACAGTTTACATTTACAAACATTATTTTTACCATTAATTGTAATAATCCAGTAAGATTTTTGTTTGCACAAGGAGTCTGACAACAGCCAGTGCTCCACACAGAGATCTGATCTCACCATCATCCAGTTCGTTTGGAATGACATGAAGAAACAGAACAAACTGAGACGGACTAAATCCAGAAGAACCGTGGTAACGTCTACAAGATGCTTCAAGAGACCTACCTGCAAAGCTACCTGAAAAACTATGTGCAAGTGCACATGGGGCAAAAGCTGTTTTAAATGCATAGTGTGCTCACACCAAATGTTGATTTAATTTAGTTAATAGAAGTTAATTTATAAATAAAATCTATTTATGGCATTGTTTCTGAAAGCATCCTCACTTTACAGCATTTTTACCCAAGTGCCTAAAACTTTTCACAGTACTGTAGCTTTGCAGGTAGGTTTCTTGAAGCATCTTGGAGACGTTGCTACAGTTCTTCTGGATTTAGTCTGTCTCAGTTTGTTCTGTTTCTTCATGTCATTCCAACTGAACTGGATGATGGTGAGATAGATCTTATGTGGACCACTGTGTTGTCAGACTTCTGTGCAAACTTAAACTCTCACTGGATTATTACAATCAATGGCAAAAATAATGTTTGGAAATGTAGCCTGATATTTCCTGCTGACACACTACAGAAAAAGATAGAAATAACTGATTTCAAACCATTTTTTGTTGGTGAAAATACTTGTGGCCTAAGACTTTTGCACAGTACTGTGTATATATAAGAATGAATTAATTTATAAAATAATTAAGAATTATTTTTTTGATATTTTGTCAAATTATGAAAAGATAAAAATTGCATTAATTTTCTAATTTGAAAAATTAAATGTTCAATTTAAATGAATATTCTTTAATATTCGAATTTTATTCTTTAAAATGATATATAGTTAGATATAGATATATAGTTTACATTTATTTTTGTATATATTATTATTACATATTTTATAGTTCAACAAATATTTATAATACTTAAGATGTGTAATACGTAATATAGTTTGTATTATTAAGAATTATTTTATGAAATATGTAGTCAAAATATGCCAAAGTTAAGAAAGTTGCATGATTTTTACACTGAAGTCACATTGGAAAATTCTGATATGTACCCTATCCAATGTATTTCCATGTAAAAAGTGGAAGTAAGATTGGTTTTAAAAATGTAATATAAATGAGTGTTCATGTGAAATTTTGTTGTGTGTATCTTTATGTTCATTATTTATCTCTTTCAGTCCCGTTTACCTGCAGTAAAGGTCAAGTACCTGTTGGTGGCCTGGTTTGGGATTCTGGTGGCCAGCTGGGTGATCTATATGCAGTATTCCTCTTATTCAGAGCTCTGCAGAGGACACGTCTGTACCATGCTCATCGTAAGTCACAGCATCGTCCATAATGCATGAGTTTAGGTGCACATCCCTTCCCATGAGCACCATTCCTCGCCACTTAGGAGAAACCAACATGGAATAGAGAGGATTTGCCACTTTATTGCATTGCAGGTTAAGACTGAGGATGATTCATGATGATTGACAAACACTTCAGTGCGTCTGCTTACAGTCCATACACACAGATGGTGTAATATTTATGCTGTTTTGCCTTCTAGCATTCACTGACAGGAAGTCCTTGCACATAACTGCAGAATGAGAGAGGAACTGGAAAATTAAAAGGAGGAAGCGAGAGAGTTGACAGATCATAATTATGCCATTATGGAAACCAAATTTAAATATTTCCATTTTTATTGTAACAGTAGGCTAATTATGCAGTGTGATTGCGTTTAATCACTAATTCTGTATTCAGGATGTGAACACAAACTCCTCAGGGAAGTAGAACTTCGTCTTACTCTGATGTTTTGCATTCACAGTCATATATTTTTTTAAAAAAAGATCATCTACTTTTGCATTTTTCTATCCTGTGGTGTATTTTTTAGTGGAACAATTAGATTGTGCTTTTCAAAACAACTACAATGTATCATAACTAGTGTGGTCAAGCTTCAAAATGATGAAAAAGTACCATAAAATTTGCCCATACAACCTGTGCACAATGCAGTTGTATTATATGAGGAACAAACCTAGATTTAAAGGAACAGTTCACCCAAAAAAAGGTAAAACATTCTGACATCATTTACTCAACTTCAGGTTGTTCCAAACCTTTATGATTTTATTTCTTCTAGAATATATTTTGAAGAATATGGGTAACCAAACAGTTTCTGGTCCCCATTGACTTCCATAGTATGGGAAAAATAATATGGAAGTCAGTGGGGACCATCAGCTGTTTGGTTACTTATTTTGCGTAAAAGAAATTCATACAAGTTTGGAATGACTTGAGAGTGAGTAAATGATGACAAATTTTCAATTTTGCGTGAACTGTCCCTTTAACGTACTAGTTGCTGAAAAACCTCACTTTGAGCAACTTTTTTATTTTTTGATGCGCTGTCCCTTTAAAAACCAATTTGGCTTTCAGATGCTTAAAACGATGTTAGAATATACATCTATACATATATGTGTGTGTCAGTGTTGTAGTTTAGACACTTGGTGAGGCCGAGGGGAAGAAGAGCCCTTTTCAGCTCTGGTTTTGCAACATGTGCACTGACAACCACTTTGGCAGATATCAGAAATGAAAACGAGAAGGAAAAAGGAGAACGCAGATGAGAAGAAGTAATATGCTGCCTTTGGGCTGATCTGTGGATTTGTGGGTCATCATCTGTCCAAGCGCCGGTGCATCATGACATCATGAAGCCCTCTGTCCTCTAACTGGCCAGTTTGTCCTCCAGTTATTGGCACAAGGCTGTTAAATTAAGAAAAGATGACAAGATGTATGTGGTTAATGCCTGTCTGTTTCCTGTGTGTGTTTAAGTGTGATCATTATCGCAGAGGTATTATCTCGGGGTCAGTGTGTAAGACTCTCTGCGAGGAGAAAACTCTGTCTCTTCAACGCTGTCTTTCAACATCACCGACGCACCAGGTAAACACTCAAAAACACACAGATAAATGATTTGCACCAAAAAAAGTCCAGCTCATATTTCAATGAAATATCAAGTTTATATTATTTATTGCATTCAAAGAAAAAATTCTGCTGCATTGAAGGTTCACAGAATCATGTAGCCTTCATTATCCATAATGGAAGACGTTTGAAACAACTAGGACTCTTTCTAGAGCTGGCCTCCTGGCCAAACTGAGCAACTGATGGAGAAGGGCTTTGGTTAGAGTGGTGACCAAAAAGCTGATGGTCACTCTAGTTGAGCTCCATGATCATATATGCAGATGGGAAAAACCTACAGAAGGACAGACATCACTGCAACACTCCACCAATCTGGGCTTTATGTCAGTGTGGCCAGACTCAATCTTCTCCTCAGTGAAGACACACAAAAACCCACTTGGAATTTGCAAAAAAAGCACCTAAAGGACCCTCAGACTCTGAGAAACAAGATTCTCTGGTCTGATGAACCTCAATTCTAAGCATCATGTTTGAAGGAAACCAGCTCTGCTCATCACCTGCAGAGTACCATCCAAAAAGTAAAGTGTGGTGGTAGCAGCCTCATGCTGTGGGGCTGTTTTTCAGCGGCAGGGACTGAGGGACTCATCGGAGTAGAAGAAAACCTCAGTGCACCAAAATATAGAGACAGCCTTAAAGAAAACCCAGTCCAGAGCATTCAGAACCTCAGACTGGGCAGAAGGTTCACCTTCCAACAGGACAATGACCCTAAACACACAGCAAGAGTGGCTTATAGACAACTCTGTGAATGTCCTTGAGTGGCCCAGCCACAGCCTGGCCTTGAACCCAATCAAATATTTCTGGAGAAACCTGAAAATGTGCATCTGCCCCATCCAACCCGACAGAGCTTGAGAGGTGAAGAGGTGAGAAGAATGGCAGATAATTGGCAAATGCAGATAAGCAAAGCTTGTCGCATCAAACAAAAAAGACTTGAGGCTATAAAGGTGCTTCAGCTAAGTACTGAGTTAAGGGTTTGAATACTTATGCAGTGTACTTATTTCAGATTTTTTAATTTTTATAAATTTACAAAGTTGTGACAGTTCTGTTTTGCTTTGCCATTATGGTGTATGGAGTGTAGATTGATGTGGGAAAAAAAGTAATTCAGTGCAGTTCAACATAAGGCTGCAACATAAAACGTGAAAAAAATGAATACTTCTGCAAGGCACTGTATACATATATATTATATATACAATTACGTCTGCCACACATAATATGTATTTTTATGTAATATTCTATATTGCAGATATACAGTGCTGTGTGGAAGGAGAAAGCCGTATTGGTGAAGTGTGGGATTGAAGAGAGCATGAGAGGAGAAAACGGTCCTGACTCTCCACTACGGCATGACAACAACCTCTACGATAAACCCACCCGCGGAACATCCATGGATGAATTCAGAGCGATGCTGCATTCCTTTCTCAAGGTCTTTTTATCTACTTTTTGTCTTTTTTCTTCATTTTTCACATTATACACAAATATAACAATAAATCAGACCTGCAGTTGACACAGAAACCAGTTTTATACTCAGAGTTCTAGAATGCTTGTCCTTAAATTCTAGAACTTTGTTTTAAATTTGAACTTGAATTGTAGTGGTACAGATGCTGTGACTACAGCTGGTAGATATAGCTAAAAATATTGTATCTCAATATTTTTCAATCTTTTGATGACAATGAATCCCAATATTTATGCATTTAATATGAACCATTATTTTAACCTAACAGCCATTGTTTTCAAGTAGATACAGAATGTTTAAATAAGAATAATAAGAATCTAGTTCAAAGTAGTTTTTCACTAAACAATCATTAGCATATATTATTTAATCATTTTGATTTATAAAAAAGTGTTTTAATATATTACAAACAAATGTGTCTCAAATCAATCATTGAATCAACTTTCTGAAAGGGACAGTTTAAATTGATTCACCAAAATGAACTGAACTTATCAACTCTCATGCCATCTTTGTCAATTTTAAAATGTAACATATATTGCAATGATTTTCAGTGTTAATTAATTGAAATCACAAATCAAATCGTCGGTAATATCATCATGAATATTCAATATATCACCCAGCCCTGGTTGTGACTGATATTGGAGATGTTTATGTCCTGCTTAGCAAAGCAGAAACGGATCTAAGAAGTCTAACCCTCTCCGAGCTTTCGGCTGTTCCTCAAGGTCCCCTGCAGGAGGGTGAAAATGGAGAGAGAGCAGGGGAGGGAGTGGGGTAACAGGGAAGAGAAGCCAAAAATAACTGAAGGAGCTTGAAAAGGTCACAGCCAGAACAATACACTCACTCTCAGTGTCACAGGGGAGAACAACACTAACACACACATTTAAACACAACCCACACAAAGTGCTGTAAATGGCCATGCACGCTTCAGTATACATGCATAATGCTAAAAAAAACTGTACTTTAAAGATCTCATGAAATAAAAATGAGTTTTGCGGTTTGTAGTTCATGTAGGTTACTGTTGAGGCTAATCTGTATGCTAGTGTACAGTATATAGCTACTAGGCACTACTAAAATTGACAGATTATTTTTACTCTTTATCTCCCAGGAAAACAATCAAAAAATATTGACAATGATCTCATACCGACAACAATATATAGATTTTTCTCTAATTAAATGTTCCCTGGAATGAAAACATCCCCTTCTCCTAAATTATAAATACCACCCACCTCTGACTAGAAATAGAAAGTAGTAAATCAAAGTTCATGACTGTGACGTAAGATAAAAGTTATTGTTGGCAATTTTTTTTTTTAAAAAAAGGAACAAGCCTTTCAATGTCCAACCCTTAACGAAATGTGGGAAATTGCAGGAAATACAATTTCTTTCATCAAGCCATTTAACTGGGTAATTTAACAGGATAGTTCACCCAAAAATGAAAATTCTGTCATTACTCACCCTCATGTCGTTCCAAACCCTGATAGACCGTGTATCAGCTTCGTAACATAAATTAAGATATTTTTGATGAAATCCAAGAGCTTTCTGACCCTACATAGACAGCAATGCAACTGAAATGTTCCCAGGCCCAGAAATGTAGTAAGGACATCGGTAAAATAGTCAATGTGTCATGATAGTCTCCATAATGGCAGAAGAAGGTAACTCAGGGGAGAAGTATTGTTGAATAAAGTCATTATTTTTGTTTTCTTTGCATACAAAAAGTATTCTCGTAGCTTCGTAAAATTATGGTTGAACCACTGATGTCGCATGGACTATTTTACAGATGTCCTTGCTACGTTTTTTGGACTGGGAACATTTCAGTTGCGTTGCTGTTTAGTCTGCAGGATCAGAAAGCTCTTGGATTTCATTGAAAAAATCTTAATTTGTGTTCTGAAGATGAACAAAGGTCTTACGGGTTTGAAAAGACGTGAAGGTGAGTAATTAATGACAGAATTTTCATTTTTGGGTGAACCATCGCTTTAATTAGCCATTCACATCTTATTTATTTAGTTACTTTTTCAATAATTTGTTATACTTATGTAGAAACAATATAAACATTTTGTAATTCAGTTACTAATAAATAATATTCAGTCTACGAAATAAAACATTGTAGGTTCTAAAATCTCCTTCTCCCTCTTCCATTCATTCACAGGACAGTGTTGGTGAGCAATCATCTCTTAGCACTCTTGTAACTCACGTGATTTCTCTAGCGGATGTCAACGGTGATGGCAAAGTTTCGTTAGCGGAGGCGAAATCCGTGTGGGCTTTGCTTCAGATCAACGAATTTGTTTTAATGGTGGCACTGCAAGATAAAGAACACGCTCCCCGCTTGCTGGGCTTCTGCGGTGACCTTTATGTGACTGAACGCGTAGCACACAGCGCCCTCTTCAGGCTGGAGGTACCTGGTTGGCTGCAGCCAGTGTTTCCTGAGGTGCTGGGTGTCGCTCTTAACCAGTGGCTTGCTCCTGCATGGCCCCGCAGAGCCCGAATCACCATTGGGCTACTAGAGTTTGTTGAAGAGGTGTTCCATGGTGTATACGGAAGCTTCTACATATGTGACGCAAGCCCAAGACGGGTTGGCTACAATGCGAAATACGACTTCAAAATGGCAGATCTTCAAAGCGTAGCATCGGAGGCAACCGTCAAGGGGTTTCTGCGAGGGAGAACTTGCGAGGCAAATGCCGACTGCACTTACGGGCAGGATTGCACCGCAACGTGCGACCGATTGGCAAGGCAGTGCAACGTGGAGGTGGTGCAGCCCAACTTGGCAAAGGTGTGCGCGCTCCTGCAAGACTTCCTGCTCTTTGGCGTGCCGTCAGACCTGAGGGAGGACCTGGAGAAACAGCTACGCACCTGTGTGACTCTTAGCGGACTTGCCTCGCAGATGGAAGTGCACCATTCCCTTGTTCTGAACAACCTCAAAACACTACTTTGGAAGAAGATCTCAAATACCAAGTACTCTTGAAACCAACATAGGGATGATCAAGAGAAAGGCAACAAAGAGCGAGAGAATTGGAGACTTCCAGAGAACAAAAGTGGGGTCAGTATAGTAGGTTCTGAAGGGCTAACAGAATAACTGAACTCTGTCAGCCACTACGGACTTCAAATTTGCCAAACATGGGAAGTTGGTGAATGCAACTTGGCGAAGGGCATACACTACATCCTCACCCTCTGTTTTACTTCGGCAACTCAACTGAAGAACCTTAAACCCTATAGAAACACCTATGGAAGACTCATTTTCCTCTGCCCAAAAGATCCAAGGACCAAGACTGCCAATAGGAACAACTGGGAGATGACTGGAAGACATTTTGACCGTGCAGCCCCTTGCCAAATGGGTCCCTTTTGGTGAACTTTTGGCTAAGGATCTGGGCTGCAAGCACAAGGATAATAGAGCCATTTCCAAGTAGAAGAAGCCCAAGGAGTTTCCAAGAGGGGACAGTCTTGCTCTACATCCCTTTCTCTTTTACTTTAGTGACTCAAATGAAGACCCTTTAACCCTAATAGAAAAACCTTCAGAACAATCTCTTTCCTTTTGCTGAAATATTCAAGGTTAAGTAAAACTGTTCTTAATTGGAGAAAACCAACTGGAGGACATTTCTTTGACCATGCAACCCCTTCCCAATTGATATCTTGAGTCCTTCTTGGTGGACTTGTTAGTAAGGATCTGGGCTGCAAGCACAAGGATAATAGGGTCAATTCTAAAAATTTAACCCAAGGAAAGGAGAGTTTCCAAGAGGATGGTCTTACTCTACATCCACACCATTTATTTTACTTGAACGACTCACCTGAAGACCCTTTAACCCTATTGAAACACCTTCAGAAGTATCTTTCTTTTAGCTGAAAGGTCCAAGGTGAAGTTAGAATGTCCAGTTAAGAACTAGAGGAGATTTATTTGACCATGCAGCCCCTTCCCAAATGAGTCCTTCTTGGTGAACTTTTGGTTAAGGATTTGGGCTGCAAGCACAAGGATAGTAGGATCAATTCCAAGAAGTAACCCAAGGAAAGAGTTTCTAAGAGGATGGTCTTTCCCTACAACCTCAACACCCTTAAGCAAGATCAGCAACTTTTGGTTGCAACAACAGGATTGTTCCTGGAATGCTCCTCTGAGTTGCTTCTTGAAGGATAAACTACAGCCACACCCGTTTTGACTTTCAGCATCTTTAGCAATGTTTGGAAGCACCCTTCATTTGAAGTCAGGAAATCTTGGGACTCTACGCCAAAACCTGCAACACAACCAAGACGCCTACACTTAATTTATGAAATAGGAACGAGTGAAGGTTAAATATTATGTCTTTTTACAGGGTGTATGTTGTATTAGTGTGTGTGTGCTTGTTCTAGGAGGATGTTTCTCTCATGTTGTAGTTTCACAGGAAGGATACTGCTTTTTCAAGCGGTCTGGAGAGTTTGTGATGGGATTTGTACTTGAACTGTGAGATTACTTGCTGTGTTTCTCAGGGTTTGTGTTTACGTCTGAATGTATTTGGAAAAAGATTACTATTAGCATTAAACCTAGGTGAAATGGAATTATGGTGTAATGGTAAACGACGTACAGAGTTTGAGGAATCAAGGTCTAGTGAGTGTATATGTGTAGGCTTATAAAACATTTCTGCATATATACATCTGAAAGCGTGTGTGCATACTGTAAACATCTCCTTGACTCACAGTAGGCAGTTTTATAAACATCTCTTACACTAGCCTAACAAATCAAAATCTCAAATCGCATTTCATTAATACTAAATAACTGGCACATTCCACAGATAACCAAGTACCAAGTGCACATTTGAAACCCTGTTTCCTCTTTTCACTTTCAAGGTCATTCTCCTCCCCTGTGGGAATGATCCTGAAATTTTGTTCTTGCACAGATTCATGTACTTGTATGTGACTTTGAGTTGATTTCGCAGACATGAGACACAAAGTGTCTTCTAGTGTGCACTAGGCTTTAGTATAATTTCATGTTGTTATGAATGAAGTGATTTTATGGACTATTAAGTCATGTTTTATTTTATTTTGTGCCTCTCTGTAAGGAGAGCAGCACAATTAGCATAGGGCTTTGTTAAGGCTCCTAAATACTAATTTATTTTACCTCCATCATTTTGTTCAGCTATTATTCATTGATGAGTAAATGTTTGAAACTTGAATTGTGCATATGTGTGGGTTTTTTTTCTTTTTTTGGTGAAGCACAGGCACACAAAGCACAGCACTCCTTCAAAGGACAAACACAACGGCACGTATCCTTTTACCCGACATTTAGAAAGAAACAAGGAATCAGCATATATTAGTCCAGGGAGGCCTCCCAAAACTGCCTCACCTTTAAAAGGACACTTTACTAACAGGACCAAAACATGTAAATTCACATGCTGGACAAACCTAAAACAAATTTAGGTTTATTTATTTATCATTTCTTTAATGGTACTAATAAACAAAATTATCACATGTAAGGATAATTACATGTGTCAGTTTGTTAGTTTCATAAAATATGCTATAATTAAACACTGCATTAAAGCATAGCTTTCTTTATAAATTATAACAAAATAACCAATAAAAAAAAAAAAAAAAACAGATCATCAAAACTCAAAGAGTTTATTTTGTGATAATGACTAGCTGACCTGTCCTTCAAAATAAATAGATAAATGGATTATTGATTTGAGTGAAACAATTGTACAGTTCGTGGCTTGTTAAAAATAAAGAATAAAGTGATCTTGCTCAGCTGGTCTATTCCATCTTGGCCCAAAAAGCAGGTGGAGATCAACAACCGCAGACACAGTAATGGAACACACAGGTGTTATATTGCAGTCAGCCGACTTGTTCTGTATGGCTTGTCACATCTCTGAAAGTATTAAAGCAAAATGAAGGTTAAAGAGATGCTTCATTTTTGAGAAAGTAAAAATAAAAATCACAGCACACTTAACACAAAGCATGTGGTTTCACTGACAGAAGAGATCTGCACACCTTTGTTGTTGAAAAAAATCTTGTTTTTTCTTGAGTATCATATTTTATACACCAGGCTTTTATCATATAGGAGAATATGAAGTTCATACTAATTAAAAACAATTTTATGCAGGCCCAAATTGAGTAAACATAAGCAATTTGGTGCTGTTTCTGATATTTATATGGCCAAAATTCAGATTGCTTAAAAATCAATTAGTTCTTTATAACAGACGACTTACATTAAATGCATATAAATATCAGTGTTCATATCTCCCAAAAATGTGTCTCTGTAAGCTGAGGTTTATGCTTTGTTTTATGATCAAAACATATAATGTGATGCAATACAATGATGACTGAGAGATGAACAAATAAACATTCTCTGTTTGTTGGGTCTTTAAGATGAGGTTAAGGAGGAGCAGTCTTACAGAATTCACATCAGGGTCTCATGCTGGTTTGTAGGGGCTGTCATTCATTCTTTGCACTGTGGAATTATGGGTACAAAGTGTACTTTCTAGCGCCCTGCTGATCTTTGCTTCCTCATGACACAGCACATTCAGCTGTGCTGCAACGCCTCGAGGAGCAACAACAAGTGTGTAAGTGTTTAAAGAAAAGATTACTACTCCAGCTTGCTGCAGAGTTGACCTTTGACCTCTGTTCAGAGTTGTACTGTTTTAAGACATTAGGTCACAACCCATGTGAAGTGCAGCTCCATTTCATCCATTCCTTGTTTCTGTTTTGGATTCATGAGTCACAAAGTAACAAAAACACATGTTGGAATCTACAGTACTCAAATACAAAGAAACATTGATGGGGAATAATGGAGCATTTGGAAAGGGTTTCACAGACAGACATGGGCACTAACACAATCAGAGGTCTGGGTTGGGTTATCTGGCCTCGTTCCAAGCCCCCGGTCCACCCTACAGGACAGCAGGGTCGATCGCAAGCCAGTTTCTTTCTGCCCACTTTTAGCACAACAGTGGCATCACTGCCAGAGTTGGTCTCATGGGGCAAAACCCAGAGAACACACAGCTACACACACCATTACACGACTGCACACTTGATGGGTAGTTGAAGTGACTTCAACTACCCATAGACTTCATCAAAAACAGATAGACTAGACTTCATCAAAAACATGTTTTTCTGATGTGTTTATAATCATTGTGGAGTTTTATGATATTGGGAGATTATGTAGAAAACTTTTAGTATACTTTTTAAAAATGTTATATATAGCTGAGTTTGGGGTCAGCATACTCACCAATGCTGCATTTTTTAATAAAAAAAATACAGAAAAACAGTAATATTGTGAAATAAAAATTGTAATTTAAAATAATTTTCTGTGGATATATCTTAAAATGTAATTTATTTCTTTGATGCAAAGCTGAATTTTCAGCAGACTTAAGTGTCACATGAAATCATTCACTGTCACATTTCTATCAGTAAGTAAAATGATTATTTAAAAAGCATTTTAATCTAAAATGTTAATTAAAATGTGAAAAATGATGTACAATTTAAAAACTAAAGATGATCAACTGTGTTTTAAATGTTTTTGTATAGATTTATTAATTAGCTTTTTTAACTTCTCTCATCAGCTTGAAATGTCTTTAAGAATTAATTTTGGCAGAAGTACTAACTTCAATTTATCATTCAACTTATGTAACAGAATTAGTCCTTCAGCAGAGACCCACCATATGCTTAGAATATTGCTGACAAAGAAAATCCTTACCTGATGGTGGAATATCATGGTGGTTTCCAAACAGGAAGAACTTGTTCCTCGTTCAGTGTCTGTGGTGGAATTAAAGCATAATTATATATTGATTTCTTCTTTTTTTTCTGTAAATTAGAATGGGTTCAGTCAGTGTGTTTTCCACTGTGATTGATAGTACTGCGTGTCAACCAGGCCCCCTACCGACACGAGCACGCTACTGTAACCCACGCTGCGTCACCTCAAAAGGCAGCGCAAGAATAAAAATACGGAGAGTCTATTTACACTAAGTGCAAATAACCCGTCTTGTTGGCAAAGGCCATTTAAACTAACTCCGCCCACTAACATGTGATTGAGTTACCTAACACTATCCGTTACAGTGGTGCAGGTGGTAAAACACATGCTTTTTGACGCGAGCGACCCGAGTTCGAGCCTGCATTTTGCCGAATTTTTTTTTTTTTTTTTATCTCATATTGCATCAAAAAGGCATTTTTTAAATAAAAATGAAGGAAATAATCAAAAAGTTGAAAATAAGTGTATCGGGTAGGGTTAGGGTAGGTGTAGGGAGGGCTTTATTGTCCCAATAAGGTGGAATACATTTAATAATTTGAATTAAAATTATAATTTACACTCAATACGTTATTACTGCGTACTGTTTTATAATGTACGACAATACTGAGGTGCAGATAATTGCCACTATTTGCAATAAGTAGTATAAATAGCAGAAAATCTTGCTATTTTAACATAGTGTAAATAGAATCTATAGCTATTTGCACTTAGCATAAATAGCATATCTTTAAAAAATACTGCTATTTTCACTTGGTGTAAATAGAACGCATTGCTATTTGCACTTAGTGTAAATAGCATCCATGGCTATTTACACTTTGTGTAAATAGTAGCCTATCTATCGCTAAAAAAATATGATATTTGCCCTTAGTGTAAATAGCATCTATCGCTAAAATTTTTTTTGATATTTGCCCTTAGTGTAAATAGCATCTATCGCTAAAAAAAATATGCTATTTGCCCTTAGTGTAAATAGCATCTATCGCTATTTACACTGAGTGCAAATAGCCGCTGCCATAAAAATAACCCACAGCACTAACACATGACAACTCAATTAGATTTTTAAGATTTGAAGTGCAGATTTCAGTTTGTTTGCACTGCAGAGCAACATTTTGGCGTGAAACTACGGGCTGACATGGTGGCGCGCAACACGTGGGCGGTTTCAGTCAGTTTTTAAGCAGGAAAACGACACCATTATTACGAGTTATTGTATGTAAACATTGCTTATGTAACAATCGATCATAATTTACTGTGATTAACGCAACCTCAGTTCTATTATAGACACAGTTTTTTTAACCTTTTTCCCCCCAAAAATTTACAAATCTTTTTAAAAAGTTTGAACGTGTTTTATGTTTTGTATCGTATTTTGATGCAGTCCTTTTTTTTTTTTTTTTTTTAACTAATATGCTTTTCTATGCTTTTTTTTTTTGGTGCAATGTTATTTATATGACCAAAAAGAACGGTGAAATTCTGATGGCTTGTAAATCAATGAGATTTTCTAACAGGATAACAAACTATAGGCTATATAAAATGCATATTTGACTCTGTAGGCTGTATCCCAATAATAGGCTATGTCCAGTAAATATTTCAACACTAGATTTATGATAGATGTTGTTTTTATTGTGTGGGCACAATATATAACCGCTTTTATAAAACTGTTACCACACTATACAAATATTAAAACCAAAATTTTGTGTATTGATATTATTAAATAATAAATAATAAACAGTTAATTTGCTGAAATACATAATAAATTGATGGAACAGTTTTGGCGCTATATTGATTGTTTATGTTGCTAAGGGTGATACACAGAACGGTTGGGTGATGCGGTCATAGCCGTGCCCTGCCTTACCTTGAATAAAACACAAGCGTTTTATAATCTTATTTAATTTGACATAATATATATATATATATATATATATATTGTATTTTACAAAACTGATTTCCTTAGTTATATTTTGTATATTATATATTTAATAGAATACACTAAACCGTATAGTTTTTTGACTGCAGTCGTTGTGCCACACTAAGTTTTGGCGATTAATCTAGCCGCTGTTTTGTTGTGCTACACATACGGGGTGTATTGTTGGCATCTTTCCAGCCGGTCTTTCATTTTCTCGCGTTCACTCAGCTAATTTTATTTTTTTTATTTTATTTTTTTGCCGTTTAACTTATACATACAAACAAGAACAGGGAAATAAGAGTGTTTAATATATATTAAGAAAATTAATTTTACTTTTGGTCGATAAAGTAATATCAGATTAACTGTCTGTAATATTATTATAATAATCTCTAAAAAATATTATTTAAAATAGGCCTTATAAAATTAAATTGTCTAAAAGTGTTAAGTAACAGCCTAATAATTAAGGTTCAAACAAAATGATATCAAAATAACTGATGTTGAATTACAAAACAAAAGCCCCCCCCCCCCAAAATCTCATATCCAACCTGTTTTGCTTGGCATTTCAGATAGCTTTAAAAAGGAAAGTCCCTGTTACCACAGACTAGTTTCAGTTCAGATTGATAGTAGACCTTCTCAGGTTGTCATTCACCCAAAATCAGGTAAGTCTGATGTTGCATTACAAAATAAAAGCCCTCCAAAATTCTCATATAAAGGGTATTTTGCTGGGCATTTCAGATAGCTCTAAAAAGGAAATAAAATCTGAACGCAGACGAAAGACCGGCGGAAGATCGCCGTAATGCACTGTATATGCGCGCACAACAAAACAGCGCGGCGGCTAGATTGACCATGCATTTCGGAGTGGCGGCTGGCTTGACCGCAATAGGATAGAGTGGGGGAAAACGCCCCCCTTAAGGATTGTGTCTTTTTTTTCTGTGAAACAAAAGTTAAATATGTCTGGAATAGTTATCATAGTTTTAGTAACAATGGCATAAATTATAAACCAAGTATGAAAAATATCCAGAATTTTCATGTTATTAGATTTTTAACAAAAATTAAATTTGTACCAAGGGTGGGGTAAAATGCCCCCCAGTCTGACAAAGCAATTTGCTTTAAACATTTACAGCAAAATCAGAGTACAGGCAGTTTTAGCTTAAAATATAATCTATAATTATGACAAATATAATCTATAATTATGAATTACACAATTATAATAGCCTATTTGAAACATTTTGTTAGCTGATGCTAACTAGCTAACTAGCTATCTGATGCTAACTTGATGTAATTTTTAAATATAAAATCCAAATATTTTTATTCAACCAACTAGTTAGAATACATTTGATGGATTTGATGATCAGAACAGAGTAACTACAGTAATTGCCCATTGCCCCCTGGGGGTGTTTTACCCCACTGACTATGTTTGAGAAAAAAATTATGTCATTCTGAAAATATAATTATATTTTTATTAAATAACATGTACTCCCTATCTACAGGCCTTACTGTTCTCATATCATATATAACTGTGATGTTCTACAAAACAAAAAGCTTTAAAACACTTTTTTCTTACTGCTGAAAATGAGATCATTTACTGTGAAATCCGCTTTCTCTTTGGTACATCACCAATGTAAGTATCATGGTGAAAACTTCTACATTACTCTTGTCAACGTAGTCCATAGTTACAATAAAAATTTATCTTGATTTTAGTAGGGGGGGCATTTTCCCCCACTCTACCCTACATGTCTGGTCCGTGTTCTCATTACATTCACACAGTTTTGACTAGCAGGTGTCACCACCGTGAGTTGTTTCAAGTGCGAAATGAATTATTTTGCCAAGATTCGAAAAGTTAGTTTTACCAGTGTTTGTTTTCGATAACTGAGACACAAAATGGCGCCTATTTCGATATAGAAGTGCGCGAGTCCACGTAGTGATACGAGTAAACAGTAAATCTCTGGTCAGTTTGAAGAACTCTGGTGTTCCTTATGCTGACACACACTGTGCTTGAAGCGGAAAAAAAGAAGTGGTACCCAAATTTGAAGCGCTGTTTTGAACTTACTGTTTAAATTCACTTACTGGATCCTTGGACTTTCCAGGAGTTTACCGGTTTACAATGATGTGATTGCAAAAACCTGTTTCTTTTCATTTTTAAGGTATTGTTTTCATTATAATGTACTGATTCAAATTAGTAATCAATAATTATTTATTATTCTACTAGCCTACTCTGCACGCCTCCCCAGTGGCGCCCCACACATTGAGACCGACACCGCTTGCGTTCAGTCGAGATGAGAGGTGACCCCTCCTGGTAGTGTGATTTATATAGTGTTGTTTCTAATCACCCAAACACTGACACTGACGCTTTGACTCTGAGTACCGGTCAGAGTCTGTCAGAAGTGCCGGTACGCTAAAGACTAAAATATAGAAGTGTACTTCAAGCACTGGTCACACATACGTTTATTTTGTGTAAAACAAAAACAAAATAACATAAGTGTCTGAGAGGCATTTTCCATTGCACCAATACACAATAAACCCACATTTGCATACACATTAAATAGCCTAATAATATCAGGTTTAATGAAGGTGTTCTCTGCATTCACAAAGGAGTCAAAGTTCAGTTGAAATAAACTAAGAGAGAGAATTTACTTGACAAAGTCTCCACAATTACAATGGTAATATAGTCGTAATATACAAGACCTCATCTTTACATATTTCTGATTCAATAATAGCCGATTATATGTATATATGTATATATATATATATATATATATATATATATATATAGGTATACACTGTTACTGTTATTAATAATAGCATGATATGATAAGACCCCTTAATTGCCCCTTTAGTTATGGAGTGTATAATCATCAGCCTTTTATCATGGCGTCAGTGATGGTGGCATCTTTTTCCAGGTCCACCATGATTTTCTTGCCAACCAGTTTGAAGATGTTCTCTGGTCTCACACCATGCGGTTCGGCCACTTTTACTGTCAGCATGTCGAGAGTTAATGTCTTGCCCTTCTGCAATGGTTTCAGAGCAACTACTGACTTACCCAACTGCAAGAAAGGACATAAACAGTGATTTAAATACATTTGATCTCTTCAAAAGCCACCTGCTGCTGTATGTGTCTAAATGAGGGATATATCTGACCTTGCTGTGACAAGAAGCCTCACAGGGCAGCATCTGTTTGATTGGCGAGCCCATTGCCATCTCAACTGTCCTGATGGCTCTCACCAGCTCTGCCAACTCAGACGGCTCCAGTGATGCTGCATGGTCACTTCCTTTCCAGCTCTTATCCAGGGTCACATGACGCTCCAGGACCTTCGACCCGAGTGCCACAGCAGCCACAGACACATGGATGCCCGTCTCGTGTCCAGAGTATCCTATGGGAATGTCTGGAAACTCCTTCTGGAACTCCTTATTTAGGTAAAGGGAAATAGAAAGATTGTAAACTACTAATTAAATATCTATAATTGTTACTATGAAGGGACTTTTTTTCTTGATGAAAATATCCTTTAAATTTAGTCAATATCTCATGACATCTAACTTTAATATATCAAAATACCATTTCAGATGAGAACGGCATATCAAAATACTCAGCATATCAAAAATCAGGAAAACATATAACATGTAAGTTTTAGGCATTTTTAGTAAATGTTTGTAGCACTTTTATTACGTTTTAGTATTAGTTATTTAACCTTTTTTTAGTACTTGAAGTACTAAACTAAGTTTCTATTTTATTGCATGTCATATTCAGTTTATTTCATATTTTTTTGGTTTTGGGTTTAATTTTAGTTAATGATGATAACCTGGATTGAACAATATAACGATGAACAATCACTTTTTTTTTGTTGCAAAATTCAACTTTATATTCAATTTTATATATTCATTTAACATATCAAAATACCAGTGGCATTTTAGTATTATTGATACACTAATATTTTTGTTAATAATTTGAATTAGATCATATTTTCATATTTTCTCTTTTTATTTGAGTTATTTTGATCGTTTTTTATATCTATATAGTTTTAAGTTTTAGTTTATAGTTTTAGTACTTCAACTTAAAAAGAAAAATGTTGCCTTTTATAATGAGAAATGTTTATTTCAAATAATTAAGTGAAGAAATTATTTCAAGAAATATAGCAAAACTGAAAATGTAATCATCTTCATGCACATTTTTCTTGTCATCAGTGGTGAAATCAAAAAACACTTTGTTATCTAACATTTAGACCAGTAATTTACGTAGCTGACGAGATCAAAGTGGCTTGTCTTACAGGGATCAGGCTGAGGTTGACGTGCTCTAGTGGCAGTGGATAAGCACTGGTGCACTGCAGGAAAGTGAAATTGGGATTGTGCTTCTTGACGGTTTGGTAAACACAGCGCATGGTCTCCATCGACTGCATTCCACTAGATATCACCATGGGACGACCTACAAAAACAAGCCAAAATGTTAGCTTCAAGACATGGCTGCTTCTGGGAGTAAGTAAAGTTGGTGTTTTAGTCATTAATACACTGATTTTGATTTCTCTGCAGACCTTAAATACGCAGTAAGAATGGAAATCCAGAAAATCCACACCAGGATTTCTAGGTTTCATTCTCTCTGCTCTGTAGCCAATCAGCACCATCACTACCTATTTTTTTTTCTGGTACTCCAGAATAACTGACTTCAAATGCACAAGGGAAGCTACTCAGATTCACTTTTCGGCTCTGCTTGTATTTTTTCCATTCTCACACTTGGGATGACACCTGAAATTCACTGTAATCCACTGTTTCAGTGGCAAGGGTGCCATTTAATTCGAGCTTTCAGCAAACACTCTTAATTGATTTTGTGTAATGACTGCTTCTGAAAATGGACTTTTCTTTTCAAATGGATGTCAACTTCGGTGAGTTTTACCTTTTTTGGCAGTTTTCTCCAGGTAAGGGATGTTGTTGGTGTCTGCTGAGGCAACTTTGATAAACGGCACATTGATTTCATGAAGAAATTCTACGGCCATCTGACCGAGGTAGGGAGAGGAAAAGTTAAGAGATATATTTCAATCTACTTGGTCTTTGAGAGACATTTGAATATTTTCTTGCTGTATATTATAAATATTGCATTTGTTCACCTCATCCATCCCTGATGCTGTAAAGAAGATGCCAATGTCATTGGCGTACTGCTGCAGTTCTCTGTACTGCTGGTGACTGAACTCCAGATGGTGCTTATGAGCCCCGTAGGTCGGTCCCCAGGCGTGAGGGGACGTGTAGGGACGCTCCAGAGCGTGTTTGGTGAATCTGTGTTCGATCTCGCTCTTTTGAAACTTGGCACAATCAGCTCCACAGTCCTGCGTGGAGAAAAAACAGGAAGTAGAGGTGGATTTGGTTGACAATTGTCAGGATTTCTGGATGAAAAATGTATTTCACCATTAAGGTGAACGTGCAATTTTTTCCCGAGCATGTCCTGGCTGGGATTTCTAAACTGCCTAAAATGTTCAGATTTTACAGCTCAGGTAATTTCTTCTGTTCAGGAGATAATAAAGCACAATATTGAATATTTATATAACAATTGAGCATGGAAAAATGACAATGACAAAATGGCAACAAAACACAAGAGAGGAAAAAAAGTTATTTAAAAATAAAAAAATATTTTCTCACTTAAATTTTCCTTTAATTTATTTGTTTATTTATTTTGTAAATGCAACCTGTGGTTTGGTGTTCAGCCAACACTGATATCTAC